>KV007780.1:0-29343 GCA_001598015.1 Dorcoceras hygrometricum
CCAACCCGAAATGGCTCAACCCGAACCTGATTTTTTTCGGGTGGGTTCGGGTTGAGTCCAAATTTGACACCCCTACTTATAGGCTTTATTGTCAAGCCTAAATATAATTTCCCGTCCTTAGCGTGGCAAAATAAGTTAGAGCAAAAAGAAAAGTATTATCGATGAGAATCGCGGGGTTGTTATAGGTTCCTAAAATACTCGTTATATATACCCAATACTTTATATAAAATTTTCGAGTGAATCTTAAATACCCCTATTTAAAGGGTTGATACAGTGTGCACCTACTGTGGGCACCTGGATGACGTGGCAGTACCAGGAAGTGTCACGTCACCCAAATGCCCATAAGATGGCCACATTAGGTGTTCACTGTATCAAATTTACCCCAATTTAAGCAGAATCCGGTGTGATTTTAATTTCAAAATATTGTTTGAAAATTAATGACAAAAAATATTAAATTTTGCTGAGTAGATCTCCCTGAACAGGTAATTACAGTGAAAACTATATTTTTTTACATTATTTTTATGGGTCAGGTCGAATTGTAGATTTGTCTCGTAAATTTGTCCGTGACATGATGCCATGGAAAAGTGTGTTAGTTAACAAGTACTTCTGAATGTACTAAACAGACATATTTTTCAATAATATCAAACTGTGCATTAATGTCATCCAAAATTGCAAGATACATTTATTTATCAATTATACGTTTAAAATGGAGACTTATATCGTTACTAATTAATTAATTTGATGAAACCTAAATGAAAACTATAATTATATATTCATCTCTACAACAGTATTAAGGTCAAGGGGTTCTAAATGGCACAATTTTGACAACCCAACAAAATAGTAACTCAAAGATTATGAATTTTTTAAAGGTGCCTGAATCATGGCATTAGCATTATAAATTAATACATTACTGTACTCAATAAATCAGCCAGGTAGTTTCCAGTTGGACCCCACGTTCATAAAAAAATGGCAATTAATTATATCAAAATATCATTGAATCATGAAATAATAATAAATTAACTAATCACCCACAACAATAAATTTAATATACAGTATCTGTTGGAACAAGAAAACAAGAAGGCTCTCATGTTTTGCTCTGGCATTAGTACAGCGTTGGATTCGAACCAAAATTTATTAATTTAAAATTGCATTATTTTTGTCTTATTTTGTCAACTTATTCCAAGAAATATTTAAATAGCAAACAATTCAGAAAATAAACTAAAACATCAAATAAAACATAGCAAAACTTTCTGAAGAATCACTTAATAATGAAGTTTGGTAGTAAAAAAATATAACTACAATTTTTTATAGTTAGATGTTCAATTTATTTTCTTATCAATTGATAACATGTCCTCCATCCAATCTTTCTTATGATATAATTGATGGCAGCTAAGTTTTACTCAACTTCAACTTTGAGAAACTTCTAGACTAATATAAAATAGCCCCATGAAACATTTGGAAGGGGTAGAGACTAGAGACTCATACCTTATAGAGGAAAGAATTATTTGTTTTCAACTAGTCAATTAATTTTATACATTAAAGGGCCCGTCCAATTATGTAATATCTCCACAAATTATAAAAATATATATCACAATAACTCACGAATTTCATAAAAATATATATGGACCACTATATAATCAATATTTCATGAAAACGGATAAATGCTGTAGAATGATATATATGTCTATTAAATGATACGAGCTTCTGTCCTCCGTCCAATGGTTGAAGCACCATTGATATGTGGAGTATCAAATAATTTAAAAATATTATACCATATAAGATATATAACAACAATAAAATATTTTTTGGGGAGCGAAAGGAATTTAGAATAAACACTATGATATATTTATAGACGTGAAAATCCTATTTAAGAATATAAAATATAAAGCCGCTTGACTAAAATAATGCAATCTTGTAAATTCAATTCAAACATGTCATAGCAGGAAATGTGTAGGTATAATTTTAAATTAATCCTACTCACTTGAAATTTATTTGCCAAAGTATGAAATAATGAAAGGATATAAAAAGAATATTACTCCATGTCACATCACATTTCAAAAATCAATGTGATCACCTGCAGTCCATTTAAGTCACATCATATTTCAAAAATCAATGTGATTCGAAATATTCAGATATATTTATGGCCTATTCATATTATTTATTACTAGGAAAGGTAAGACCCGGAACATGCTTATTTATCATATGATTGTATTTATTAATAAAATATTAAAACTTGTAAACTTTTCAAAATATAACTAGATTCTGGCTCGAGTCACATACGTTTAAGTTCAGCTCGAATTCAAAAGTTTAGCGGCATATTTCTTTCAGCAGGACCGATATGTACAATGACACAATAAGATAAACAATGTATAATTTTCATCATCCTATATCTTGAAAAAAAAAACCTCGATTATTGGATTGGAAACTGTTTCTTACCCAATTTTTTTTTTTTTTTTCATGTAGTTGTTCTTCATATTTAGCACTGTACAGATAATAAAAGTTGGATGGGTCATTGTCATATGAACAGAGTCTCTCTGTTTTCAAGGGACCAGCATCCAATCATTCGGCATACACAAACATTTACCATCGTGCCAAAGGGGTAAAATCTAGAATCATCAAATTTTGAATTTTCAATTTTCAATTTTCAATTTTCAAGTGTACCGTACTCAAAATTGACCAATATATATATATTTTTATTGTACACATCTCACTATACGAATGTTCAGTTAGTATTATTATTTCATGATTGTTCATGTCTACTGCAAAGGGAAAAGGAAATGAAAAGCTTTTCAACCATAAACAAAAAATGGAAAACACCAAAAATAAGTTATAAATTGTTTTGTTAAAAAAACTGAAAAAAGGATTTTAAGAAATGGTTGTCCAGATAATCTTATTACTATTTTTGACAAAGCCAAAGTTTTTTTCTATCATATAAATGTTTTTATAAAATAGTTGTTTATACATATATTAATATTAAACGAACTTTTAAAGTCTTTTATAGGTATTTCAACAAGTTGCAGATTAGTTTCTCCTCTTTCCCTCATGTTTCATAACTTTCTGTTTCTATTTCGTGTGTTTCTTGACTGGGGAGTTTTGTAGTCTGTGGGTAAATTCACAACATATTAATTTCTTATATTTACATTTTATATTTTAATAATTTTAACTATATAAATAATTATTATTCTAATAATAAATTTCTTTAACAAAATTACTTAATTAAGTTAATTTTCTATAAATTTGTTTTTTAATTTTTTTTACATTAAATATTTATTTTTATAATTAGTATTTATAATAAAAAAATAAAAAAAATAAAGGGAAATGTTTTGACACAGGGGAAAGGCTTTGGCGTGAACTTTGGTGCAAACTTTCTTTGCACCATATTTGGCGTTAAAACTTTTCTCTTTGCACCAAATCTCCAATTTGGTGCAAAAAATAGAGTAGGGTTGGACTTGGTTTTTCACACCAAATTGGTGCAAATCTCCAAAATAGAGTAGGGTTGGAGATGCTCTTAAAAAACTTCAATTCAAACCCACAATTGCAGGCAAAATATATAAAGTATATTAATATGGGATGATAATGAAAAGTAAGGAATATGTAAGATCATATCAATATGGAATGATAATGAACCTATAGATGCTATAGTATATGAATAATATTTGAGGTGGAGTCCCACGACTTCTATGGTATATAGATGTATTGTTAATAATGGGCCTGAGACATTTGGACTCAGCAATACCAACTCATGGAAGCACTCATATTCTACATGAGATTATTTCAGTTATCCTAAAGCTTTAAACCCTCAGTAACTGTCGAATGGAAACATTTCAGTCAGCCACAAAAAGGGTCAACTTGTAAACCAAGGGATTTTCTTAATCTAGTTGTTACGTACAAGACCAACACTCTGGTCGTGGTGTCTTTCCAATAACATATTCTAAATCCCGTTATTGAATAAGAATACGAGAGAAATAAAAGTGCTCAAGCGCATCAACCTATTATCTTCAAAGAATTCGGGATTATGGCTTTAGGTACACTTTCGCATTTGGCTACAGTTACGGTTATTAACGTGACCGTGATTCTGAAATTATTCGTGAATTTTAATTTATCCAACACGAAAATACTCTCGAAGATTTGATCTCTCCACTACCAGAGTACCCGCCGGCTGGCCTCCTCCCACGCTCGGTCTCTTTCCAACAACATATTAATTGCACGAATAAAAGTCACCTGTAAATGGGTCTTACACAGTCCACGGAGGAAGCTGAGGCACGCAAAAGATGAAAGCAATTCGTGTACTATTTATATTATAGAGAGAAATCAGAATGTTTACTTACTGCCCATTGTCTGTCATATAAATTCAGACTAAAATGGATATTACTGGATAGTTTGCTGAATCTTTTCCTGGTAATTGGTTCATTGAGTATCGTCGAACTGCTGAAATTCAACTGATGAACTCTTTTGCTTGCTCTACTGATACAATTGGTCCAGTTGTCTTGTTAGAAAGGTTCTAAACTGCTCACGAGTTCTTATCTTTTATTAAGAGAAAGTTAACCCATTGAATGAGCTAACTCCCGCACCTTGGCCCATACAAGCGATAAATCGAGAGATATGCACGAGTAAACAGGGGTCCGGGAGAGAGGACCCATATAACGGACTAATTCCCAGAGCGAGTTCTTATCTTTTATTGATATAGTTATATATTTTTTTCGTGGAATTGTTATATACACTTCATCTGTTGTTATATACTCTCCATTTCATTAACAAGTTTTATATGTGTAGTGGCATGCAAACAACAATTCCTATATCTTAAAACAAAACTTCTAGCCGTGATTCTAGAGTGGTTTGTAAATATGTTCGAGTCAGAATCGATCACGACACTTGATTCGAATTTAATTGAGTACAAATTAAAAAAACTGAGTTTTAATTGGATTTGATCTCGAATATAACTTTTTTTTTTAATTATATTCGGCTTGAATCGATTCAGTTACATCTATAGATTTATATATTACAATATAATGCTATTGTAATCTAGAACTTTGTCTTGTAAACATAATAGAAAAAACATATATCATATCAACGTTTAAGGTTTATGACGATATTTTTTTTTTATTAGAGACTACACACTCATTCTCCAACTCAAAATAAATAAAGAAATAACACATATATATTACCTATATTTGATAAGAAAAAGTGAAAACCCACCCCAAATTTCCAAAAAAAGAAATAGGTCACATTTTCCAAACGCACATATCTAATCAGTTTATAATTTTGGTCAAATTTACATTAAAATATAAAAAAATTACCTAATAAGCATTGATATCTACATACAACTTTGTGAAAACTGAAGAAGTTTTTCGCCCACATATGATCTGATTCTTGAATCAGTACGTTGGTCTCAGCATTTTAAATTGGAAAAAATAATTTCAAAAAAATCATTGTTCTAAGTGTTACATAATTATATAATTTAATTTAATAACAAATTCTTCTTATTTAAAGAAGAGAAAATAGGAGGAATTATATATATATATATATAGTAACTTCGAATATCATGCAAAATTTAATCATAGATTTTTAAATAGTATGCCAGCTATTGTATTCTTATTGTGGTCAGTCTCGCCTCACACCACTACGAGACGACTCCCTTATTCTTATACCTCTTCTGTAAGGTTACATAAATGAGGCCTTTAATTTTGTATTATATATATTCAATTTAATTGCTATAATATAATATTATTTATTTGGGTTTATATATATATATTGTTTATCTATTAAATCTCTGATCTTCATTTATAATGTGCATATCACGCGTTATTCATCATTTATTTCAATAATCCAAAAGTTTTAAATACGACAAGAAATTAATTTGCACAAAATATCTTGTAAATATTAATTTGCAGATATCGATAATTGTTTCATTAAATCATGAATATAGTTTAATTACTCATTTAAAATTAAATCGGGAAGAAATCCAAAAAAAAGTTTGAAAAATCAAAGAAAAACCATACCAAAACGGCAGGCATTTGGCAGTGCAGCAAATATGTGAATTCGAAGCCAAAATTCCCGCAAAGACGCATTCTTTGCTTCCTCTAAATATGGCAAGAAGAAGCAAGTAATGTTTCCTTTGCCTTTGCCACCCCATTGATTGTGAAATTTATTGTTGAAATCCTCCATTTTTGAGGAAAAAACACTATTCAAAGATGACATTAATGAAGATTACCATAAATAGCTCTGATTCCATTGTATTGTATGTATACATGCATCTATCAACATACATGTTCACAGTTCACACCCTCACTCTCTCTCCAGAGGAACACACAAACCACAGACAAACTTTTGTTGTCTGTTCGTGATCTTTAAGGATTCATTTTTTCTTGAAACATTTCGTGGGTACCAGGAAATTTTCATTTGTCCTGCCACCATTTTTTTTCTTTTCCTCTCAAACGATGGCTTGGGTCCCATGTTCGTTCACTGTCAAAAACAGATTCTTGGATTTAATCTTGGTTGCGTCACTCTTCGTCGACACTGGTTTTGTGTCGAGAACATGTGAGTTTCTTGTTTTTCTGCCTGACGTTTTCGAAGATTTTGGTTACGTTTTCGATTCTGCGTATGGAAAAAAAATGAATTGATCGTGGGTTTATCCCTTTTGAGTGGTTTATGATGTTGAATCCTCAGCTGTAATGCAGATGGCTACGATCCATTGGATCCCAATGGGAACGTTACCATCAGATGGGATGTCATCCAAGACTCGGGTGATGGGACACAATTTGTAAGTATATCATTTCAAAGGAAATGTATTTTCTTGGTTTTGTCTCAATGTAGGAATTGTGTTACTGAGGCTAATATATAATGTGATCATAACAGATCGATCCTAAGTTGGCACATATATGATAATACGACAGTGTAGATTTTGGAGAAACTTATGCATACCTTTTATTCTTTTCATATCTGTTTTCTGGGAATTGAAAAGGTTTTTTCTTGTTTTTCAGGTACGTCTATCGATAGTAAACTACCAATTGTTTCGACACGTAGAACTCCCGGGATGGAGGCTAAGGTGGGCGTGGCCAGGGGACGAGGTTATATGGAGGATAAGAGGGGCAGAGGCGACTGAGCAAGGGAACTGTTCTGCATTCAAAGTGAGCGAGCCGCCTCATTGCTGCGAAAAGGAGCCAACTATAATAGATCTTTTGCCTGGTGCCCCATACAACAATCAAGAAGAGAACTGTTGCAAAGGAGGGGTGCTTTCATCTATGACTCAAGATCCTGCAAAATATATTGCTGCTTTTCAGATGCAGATTGGAACTTCTGGAACTAATGGTCATCTGCCTCAAGTAGCTCAGAATTTCTCACTTGGACTTCCTGGATATACGTGTAGCGATCCGGTCCAGGTCCCACCGACTAAGACATACGAAGATCAAGGCCGCAGAAGGAAGCAAGCAATTGGTAAGTGCAGCTTCTCTAGTCCCTTTTCAGATGATGAGAAGCTACTATAGCACAAAGCTCTTGGTCCTAATATTGACATCAAAGCTAGACATGTATTTGATTTCTATAATCCTCCTTCTTCAAGCAATTTGAGAACCTGTACATTTCTTGCAGCTACATATAACGTCATGAATATAGTTTAATTACTACAATTTAAAATTAAATACGGGAAAGAAATACCAAAAAAAAGTTTGAAAAATACAAAGAAAAACCATAACCAAAACGGCAGGCATTTGGCAGTGCAGCAAATATGTGAATTCGAAGCCAAAATTCCCGCAAAGACGCATTCTTTGCTTCCTCTAAATATGGCAAGAAGAAGCAAGTAATGTTTCCTTTGCCTTTGCCACCCCATTGATTGTGAAATTTATTGTTGAAATCCTCCATTTTTGAGGAAAAAACACTATTCAAAGATGACATTAATGAAGATTACCATAAATAGCTCTGATTCCATTGTATTGTATGTATACATGCATCTATCAACATACATGTTCACAGTTCACACCCTCACTCTCTCTCCAGAGGAACACACAAACCACAGACAAACTTTTGTTGTCTGTTCGTGATCTTTAAGGATTCATTTTTTCTTGAAACATTTCGTGGGTACCAGGAAATTTTCATTTGTCCTGCCACCATTTTTTTTCTTTTCCTCTCAAACGATGGCTTGGGTCCCATGTTCGTTCACTGTCAAAAACAGATTCTTGGATTTAATCTTGGTTGCGTCACTCTTCGTCGACACTGGTTTTGTGTCGAGAACATGTGAGTTTCTTGTTTTTCTGCCTGACGTTTTCGAAGATTTTGGTTACGTTTTCGATTCTGCGTATGGAAAAAAAATGAATTGATCGTGGGTTTATCCCTTTTGAGTGGTTTATGATGTTGAATCCTCAGCTGTAATGCAGATGGCTACGATCCATTGGATCCCAATGGGAACGTTACCATCAGATGGGATGTCATCCAAGACTCGGGTGATGGGACACAATTTGTAAGTATATCATTTCAAAGGAAATGTATTTTCTTGGTTTTGTCTCAATGTAGGAATTGTGTTACTGAGGCTAATATATAATGTGATCATAACAGATCGATCCTAAGTTGGCACATATATGATAATACGACAGTGTAGATTTTGGAGAAACTTATGCATACCTTTTATTCTTTTCATATCTGTTTTCTGGGAATTGAAAAGGTTTTTTCTTGTTTTTCAGGTACGTCTATCGATAGTAAACTACCAATTGTTTCGACACGTAGAACTCCCGGGATGGAGGCTAAGGTGGGCGTGGCCAGGGGACGAGGTTATATGGAGGATAAGAGGGGCAGAGGCGACTGAGCAAGGGAACTGTTCTGCATTCAAAGTGAGCGAGCCGCCTCATTGCTGCGAAAAGGAGCCAACTATAATAGATCTTTTGCCTGGTGCCCCATACAACAATCAAGAAGAGAACTGTTGCAAAGGAGGGGTGCTTTCATCTATGACTCAAGATCCTGCAAAATATATTGCTGCTTTTCAGATGCAGATTGGAACTTCTGGAACTAATGGTCATCTGCCTCAAGTAGCTCAGAATTTCTCACTTGGACTTCCTGGATATACGTGTAGCGATCCGGTCCAGGTCCCACCGACTAAGACATACGAAGATCAAGGCCGCAGAAGGAAGCAAGCAATTGGTAAGTGCAGCTTCTCTAGTCCCTTTTCAGATGATGAGAAGCTACTATAGCACAAAGCTCTTGGTCCTAATATTGACATCAAAGCTAGACATGTATTTGATTTCTATAATCCTCCTTCTTCAAGCAATTTGAGAACCTGTACATTTCTTGCAGCTACATATAACGTGACCTGCACCTACTCCCAGTTCCGAGCTGCATCTGCGCCAACTTGTTGCGTTTCAATGTCAGCATTCTACAATGAGACCATCGTCCCGTGCCCAAAATGCAGCTGTGCTTGCCAAGGACAAAATGGATCGTCAATATGCCTAAGGTAATCTCATCGGAAACTATCGACTACCCTCGTCGTCATATTCGACTGCCAATTCACCTTGTGTTCTCTGTAGGCCAGGTGACTTGCCTCCGGTCCTGCAGTTACAAGCCAACGAACAACCAAGGCCAGTGGTGCAGTGCTCTCAACATATGTGCCCAATCCAAGTGCATTGGCATGTAAAGCAGAGTTACAGAGAGTATTGGAGAGTGAAAATCACGGTTCAAAACCTGAATTATGTCAAGAACTACAGCCAGTGGAACTTGGTGGCATTGCACCCTAATCTCCAAAATGTCACACAAGTTTTCAGTTTCAACTACAAGCCTCTAAACCAATACGGCGACATAAGTAAGTATACGACTCCCGCCCGGCTGCCTCGGTTTCCTTGATTCGACATTTGCCATTAGTTTTGTGTGAATCAAGAACACCATGCAACATGGAAGATGAATCTTGTTTTTCTATTTTCCTACCTGAGCTCCCCGGCCCATATAATCCATGTACTTATTTATGTTTCCATTTCTGTTCTCAGATGACACAGGGATGTTTTATGGGATTGATCATTACAATGATATGCTACTACAAGCAGGGGAGAAGGGGAATGTGCAGACAGAAATGCTCATGTACAAGATTCCTGGAATTTTCACATTTAATCAAGGGTGGGGATTTCCGAGGAAGATTTCTTTCAACGGCCAGGATTGCGTTATGCCCAAGCCAGATGATTATCCGAGGCTCCCAAATTCATCTCGGTTTGGTGCAACATCATCGACCTTCATCACTTCTCTCTTTCTTTTATTGTCTCTAATGATAATATAATTCTTTCATGAATTATTTCTGTTTAATCAACGCTTAATTTAGTGATTTATTTGAATTATGGGGATTATATACATGGAGTTCAAAATTTGTATAACAAATATATATATATTTTTTTATAATTTCTGTAAGTTTATTATATTTCTAGTCATACATGTTCACATATATAGAGTTCAAAATCTGAATGTGATATTCTTATGTTTTTTTTTTAAAAAAAAAAATTATCATTCTTAGTCATATAACCTGAGGTATTCGTTAAATGGTGAAAACCGACAAACTTCAATGAAATTTTTCAATAGCAAATCAAAGAGCTGGGAATTCTTTTGTTATTTTTTATTTTGAACTTTGTATATTTTTGAAAAATATATTATAATGCAAATAAATCATATCACTTTCAAATAAACCATAAAAATCCATGTAAAAAAGAACATTTTAAAGAGAAAGTAAAGTGATATTTTAACGTACCAGGAATATTCTTTCTCGTAAAAAAAAAATCTAAATTGGTCATATATGTGTGACATAGTAAAAATTTGTTACCTAATACATATTCGTTCGAATATAATTGTTGAATACTTATAATCATCGAACCCATCAATTTAATATTATCCAAACTTGACCAAACGACTTGGGTTTTGGTGGGGTACCCCTATCCTGCCAATTAACATCCCTAAACCGACCGTTGCACATTCAATATTTAACTATTCTTCAAAATAATTTTCGGTACTCTTACTGAGACCGGTGGTATTGAATAGAGTCGAATGTGTTGAAAAATTAAGACTCAATTTCAGTTCGATTTATTATGTTTAAGTTCGATCTCGAGTCGAAGCTCAACAATTCGAACTATTTGGCTCGAATTCGGTTCGATCAAAGGGTCAAGTTTAAGTTTGACTCGAAAGTTTCGAAATATTTGAGAACTTTTCTTACTGTTGCTCGAAAATAGGTACTCGTAAAGCAAGGAATCTTAATTATTTAATATATAAATAGGTACTCGTAAAGTCAGCTTTGAAAAAATATTCGATATATTTGAGTTCGACTCGAATTCGATAAACTAGAATACAAATCAAATATTTATCGAACCAAGACGAAAAACTTATGAACATACTACTTCGTTTACACTCCGGCTTAGAATAGCCAAACTTCCGGATAAGGACATTTAAGATAGAGATATATAAAACTAACAGTCAAGATAGTAATCTAAAATATAATCATTTTGAAAATAAGTTCCCTTTTATTTCAAGATAGTAATATAAAATAAAATAATTTGAAAATAAGTTTCTTTTTATCTAATTTCTCCTGTGTACCGTTTCTTTTTATATCTCATTATTAATAGGAACATGTGACTATCACTAGCAGCTATAAGATGATAGTTGACATTAGTCATCGACTCATTGTTGCAGGAATTTCACAAATTTAAAATATTTTAGTAAAAATAATCAAAATTGATTATTGTAAAATAAGTACTAAAAATGATAATTGCATAAAGGCTTAAAACTATAACAGACTAATATGAACATTTTATTGGTTCACAAGGATATTTACTAATAAAAGGCCATTAACAACTTTGGGCAACCAAACAAGGGAGTACATGGAGCACAGTTTAATAAAAGAAATTGGCTATGCACCAAAAGGGTCACCAGAGAATCCAGCTTTGCAAATTGTGGACATTATATGAATGTTAAAAGAAAATTATAACTAAAATTTCAAATATATTTCATTTAATATATTCGATCTGGATTTACCCCTGATCTGATTCATCAGCAAATAGAGATTATGAATGTGAATGTAAATTCCATGACAAGCAAATGAATGAAGAACTGTGAAGCATCATAACATAATTTCTGAAAGACAACCTCAGCAAATGATTGATGTTTCAACAATCACCTCAGGTGAGTCACTTACCAGAACTAGCACGTTTCTGGCAGACTACCAGGCGCAGAACGGCCCTAAATTTAGCAGATAAAACGGACAAATAAAAGCATGTAGAAATCGGAAAAACAAAGTTCATAACACAGGATGATAGAAAAAGTCCGGCTATCATCCCATGTAAGGAAACTGTTTATGCCATTTGAATGGCATCTAGGAAACGAAACACACAACAAAAGTCTGAGGCGGATCACTCTAGTTACGACGTTGTCCGGGTATAGAGTCACGACCAGGACTTGGTTCCTTGATTTTCAGAGAGAGACCAAAATACAGTTGACCGAAATCTTTGATGCCGGCACGTTGATGGCTGGAAGATAGCTGCTGCTGTTGTGGCAGGGAAGTTTGTTGCTGACGCAAGCTCCTTAGTCTTCCACATTCTCTGTTTAGCATTTCGACCTCCACTGCAGAAACATCCAGGAAGTTATATTCACAAGAATCATATGAGCTTTCAACTTGTAAATGATATCTTGTACATCAAGTGCAGCCAACACAAATAAACTGAAGCTATGCTGTATGACTAGAATGAATCAACCAGTCATCAGCCTCACACAGAAGAGCACCAACTCATACCAGAGTGTTTTTCCATCAAATCACCACTTTTACTTGAAATTTCTTTATATTTGCATAAACAAATTGCAATCAAATAAAAATATAGTTTTGAAGTAATACAGGAATTGGTCAATACAAGATTTGTCTAAGTACGCATGAATACAGTACCTAATTGATAACAGTTAGAATCACAAATATCTTTTGGAATCACATTTGATCATACTAAGATTAGGACACACTTTTAAATGATTTTTATTGTTATTTTCTTACGAAATAGATTCCTGACCTTTTTATCCCATCTAATTTTCATCTACATAAAGGAGTGACATGATCGTAATCTAAATAAAAAGAGGTCGGGAAGAGTTTTAGCCAACCCTCCAAGTATTATCTTGCAGAAGTACGCTATCATGACAAAACCACGAAAATCTTATTTAATGTTTCGTTCCTTACTCACTATATTTCTACTGTTAAAATTGGACTATAACAACCACATATAAGAACAATTGCAAGGACAAACTTACAACACTGGATAAACTGCTCCTGAGCTAGACTTTCCAAACGCTTCTTCAGTGCTGTATTCTCCATGCTCAAAATGAGAAATTTCTGGTTTTGGAATTCAAGCTCAGCAAAGAGTACAGAAATTTGTGCCTGGCATCATAAAATAACATAGTTGCATCAGGAACTTGAGAGTATGTTGTGTAAGATTCCATGTTCAGATTCTTCAGATCAGGTTGAGAACTTGCCTCAAGAGCTTGGACGTTACTTTCAAGTTCAGCAATGTATTGAAGCTTTCTAACCCTTGAACGTTGAGCAAACTGCCTGAAATAGGAAACATTTAAGCACGAACCCAGATTGGTTCATATAAATTCATCTGATATCAGTGGAATTCAATAGAAAACCAAAGCTAAACATAGTAATCAAACCACAAGAATCTTTTCTAATACCTACAAGTCTTTGGACAGTTGAAGTGAACAAATAGCTTGCCACATGACATTGTTATGAATATGATCTTACCAATCATACTCTACATGCTTATTAATTGAGTAAAAATGAATTACATACTGCTTGGCACGTTTTGTGTCTGTCTCTAATGATGAAGACTTGGCCTGAGATGCATCCTTTGTCTCATAGGCACATTTTGGATCCTGTGGACCAGTTTCAACGGGATCTTGTTTCTCAGTTGATGGAGATGAATTCCTCTCAGCATCTTGCAAAGTGCACAATGACCCTGCATTGGGAACAATGGGATTTCCCCTAAGATTACGATGCCCACGAGCAGGTGCAAATAGACCCACAGGTGCATCCCACTTCTTGTTCTTGATTACTCCCAAAGAAAGAGGGTCTGTATAGAACGAACTAAGCTGCATATCACTATTAATATCAATATCTTGAGATCCCCAAGAAGGCAATGGAGATAAAATTTTTAATTTCTTATCATCATGACCAATGTAATCCATGCTTCTAACATGAGTTGTGTCTATATATGCAAAGGAATCACTCGACGAGCGGTGATGACCTCCTATAAATACAGGGGTCTCTGGCTCGTTAAGGAGATCATCGAGCCATGATGGTTGTTCATCCATTAAAACACTTTCCGAGGAAGTGCGCTGAGGGTGAGAATTTGATTCTCTCGGCTGAGGAAGAACTTTTGACTCAGCGGCTGAAATAGGGATATACTCAGTGTATGCTGGAGATATGCTAGGAAGTGGACTTTTAGGAGGGAGTAAGGTATTCTTTCCGTTGTACAGCATACTTATATTGGTGGAGGGTCCCTTGGAGTTCGCCATAGCTGAAGCTGGTTCCTGTAACATATGTTGAATATATAAATGGGAATTATTTTTTCAGAAAAAAAAGCAATAAAGTAGGAGTTTCATGCAAAATACACTGCAATTGTGGACAAAGTACTCGTTTATTTCGAAGAAGGAAGATTCAGTAAAATAGATGTTCTGATACACAAAAGACAGCTCCTGAACCAATCCAGAGACTCCTACATTGCTTGAGAATGACCACACAGAATGCTTGTTGCTGGGATAAGATCCATGCAAGAATGTTTTTATATTAGTTCTCAACCTTAAAATAGGATTACATGTTTCCGCTCTACCATAAACACTAATTATTGAACTCAACGTGGCGCTCATCGCTGAGGCCTCTAAGCTACCTCTAATGGGAGTAAGGACTGGATCGAGTTTGCTAGGACTGAAGACCTGAACCATTAAGATTACTCAAGACCCGAACCATTAAGATTACGCAAAGTTTTAACGGGTTTGAACCGGCAAAACCATCAGAAATTTATGAAAAAAATTGGTTTTTGACACATCTTATTCTTAATTAGTATATCTATGACAAAAAGATAAAACTTTAAGTCGCTTTTCTTATTATAAAACCGACACAATCAAATTAACTGGTTAGTAACTATTGTCTCATCAGAATAATATTTAGAACATTATTCTTTCTCACCAAATATATAATAACAAGTTGATAAATTGTCCTTCATCAACTTTCGAATAATAACCTATAATTATGCAGTCTTTTGAATGACAGTTTAATATGTTCCCATGAGATTAGAATGGGTTTTATAGTTTCATTATCCACATTCAATATATGATACAATTTAAAAATTTGCTAAAACAGGTCGGGTGTGAATTGGGTACTAACTGTTATCCGATCCAATTCTATATGAATAGAAAGATCAATAACCTTACCACACCAACGCCCAGTTAATAGACCCAAACCCACTCCAAACAAGATGGTTCTGGTCAGCTTCGGGTCCTACCGTAACCCGTTGTCGCCCCTTAATCGGAGCGGCATGATGCGGGCAGATACCTCATCTAGATACTGTACCACAATAGAACTATAAATAACCTTATTCACAAGCCAAGACACAAGTAACAAAATAATTTAATTTCTTAAAGTAATCTTCTTTCACCAGTTCCAAACTGTTATTAAATCAAACTTGTAAGTTCCCCCTTCTCCTCGGTCAAATCTGTTCATAACAGCATGAATTTATTGTGCACGCCAATCAAATAAAATCATGGAAATAGCATAATAACTAGTATTACAACACAGAGAATTGAAGAACAAAATGATTTAGTTATGCCTTTCCTCGGAAGTCGTCTCCATCATCTTCTTTTTCTTCGCCCGATACCTTCTCCGCCTTAACTTTATGTTATAATCTCACCACCTTCCTCTCTCTTGCTCCTTTATAGAGAAAGGAGTAAATGCATGGGTACAGTTTGTTGCCAACCCAGCATGAGATGTTTGTGTCGTACTTACCGTCTTTAGCTTTTTCAACAAAAAAATATTCTCACGCGACACGTGCTAATACATACCACCCCTGCCTCAGTCCTCAAACGCACAGCATACACAAGCGAATCACAGACATGCATTGCTGTAGTGCATTTCAAATTTTAAATCCATCTTAATTTAGCGGCAATCTGATTTTTCTAATAATTTGACATGATAAACCCACGAGTTGCTCTTACATGAGATAGCTGATTCTATAGACAAGAGTGATTAACACGCTTGAACTATAAAAGAATAACCCTGGTCTTACGTATTAACCATCTGATGGTCATAACATGATTTATGAACCTAGAAACACAACTAATATTACAGACTTGGGCCTTCAGGGTTCTTGTTTGTTGGCCTTGGCAATCCTGACCTGTGAACAAGGTAAACCCAATGCGAACCAAAAGACGAGGGTACCACATTGGGCATGAAAAACAATCCAAAACATCCTACATTGGAAGGTTATACCAGGTGAGCCCACACGTAGGGGAGAGTCAGAGGAGTAGGAGTAAGGGAGGGTGAATGTAATAAAGTGGTGTGCATTTGTGTGTTGGTTCGGCAAAGCTGAGTTTTGCTAGCTAAGCTACGGATCAAAGGGAATTGTACTTCAGTTAGAAATATTTCTGTAATAAAGTGGTGTGCATTTGTGTGTTGGTTCGGCAAAGCTGAGTTTTGCTAGCTAAGCTACGGATCAAAGGGAATTGTACTTCAGTTAGAAATATTTCTTCTTGTTCCTCGGGAAAATTTCCTTGAATAGGGACAGGTAATTTCTCTCGGTAATACATTTTCGTTGAATATTGAACGTTCTTGTTTTGATAAATATTCCTGGTATGTTGCATTGGCTCTGTGAGTAAGATAATATTTGTATCAGGTAACCTTCCCTGTGTTGATAGCTAATAAATTTCCAATAAATCCAATAATAGTAAAAAAGTCGACTACATCTACCTTATACACCCAATTACTAGATTAAGTAAATCATAAAGTTTCCTTCATCAGCCAAATCATGTTAAGCAGCAGCCAAGGCTGCAACTTTATGAGTCAATTCAATAAGAACACAATCTCTAAAATATCCTATAGGAACAAAAAATCAATGATTAATTATATATTTTAACATCTCAGCCAGACCCTCACCGAAAATTAATAAAATACCAATTTCGGAACAAAAAAACACAACAGGCAAACAGTAAAACAAATGAATAAATGTTTCTGTCCGTGAACTCTTCAACACAAATTCAAGGCCTCAAATGCCATTTACAACAGCATTACACTATAATTCATATTCAAATGGTCACATGCATAGCCCTATTCTGTAATGTGAACCAGAAACTTATCAGTACCAAAGACTGCAAAAGATTTGAGACTTTCCACAGCTACCAAATAATGATGATAATGAATAAGCGAGTCATTCTAACAGACTATCAAGAACCCATTATTCTATGAACTCCAAGAAACTCAAAATCAAGCTTGAAATATATCCCCAACAAATCCCACTTCAAATTTCACTTCTGATCACTCGCAGACACAGATACAGACAGACATATGCAGACAGAGAGAGAACCTTTCCAATGTCGACACTCTGCTCATAATCCTCCAACAACATTCAAGATTTTAACCAAACCAAAAACGATAACTCGGACCAAATTGATCAAAGAATTTGCATATGGAAAGAAGCCCACCTCCAAGAACCGCAAACAGAGATATGAACAATGTGATTTAGAACGAATCCGGAAAAAGAGAAATTCTCAACAGCTCAATAGCTGGCTTCTTCCTGCATCTTTTTATCTCTCTCTAAACTGGCAGCGCCCAGTTGACGTTTACGGTGAAAAGGAGTGTTGATTTTGGATTACAGTTTCTTTGCCAGCACATTATGCGATTGTTTCGTTGTTTTTATGGCTTTTTGTGCAAATTTTTAGCAATTTCAACGCCACAAAAAAAAAAAGACTCCCAAGCAGACCTCTTTCCATCTCCATGCTTTTGGCTGGAGATTTTAAATTAACTTCACCCTTTATACATCAAATCTTTCACTATATAATATAATATTTCTTTGATTTTACAATGTCTCGTGTACAAGTAAATCTTCAATAAAGTTTTTAACTAAAAAACAGATTTTATATTATTTAACATATTAGTGGCGATAATATTTCTCCTCTTTTTTCAACTTATGTCAATAATCCATGTGGTCTACATTTTAGTGATTTCATATTCATATTAATTTATTTGAAAAATAGCTCTTTTCATTTTCATAACATATTATCTTATATCCTCAAAATCCTTGGATTATATGAGTGTCACTTACTTCTACTTTTTTCTTTTCAATCAATTGTCATACAATTTGTCTATACAAAATTGTTCATATAATAAGAGCAAGAGCGAAATTATTTTATAAATCTTGATTCCCGGAAACTTTTTCTCTACATAAATGGTATGTCTGAACTATTTTATCATAATTCCATTTGTAAGGATCCAATGATGGAGCTGTATTCAAGCTGCATGGAGTAGTTTACCCCGATGTAGCATTAGAGAAAAGCCATAATGGAAACAACCCAATGAAATATAATTTAATAATAGTGGTTTGGCTTGCTAAAGGAACTTTTGTCCAGAGCTTGACTCTCTCACTAACACATGCAGAGTGTGCCAGCACAATGAGAAAAGGAATTTGGAGACCAAATGGCAAATGGGCACCACATCCTCTTGTGAATGAATTTTGTTTGTTGCATTTAGTTTCCTCAAATGTTAGTTCATCTTTATTGCACAGTGTGTGTGCTATCAACACATTACGCCTATATTGACTCGGACCCGTAAATATGATGGATGAGACGGATCGACCAGGTCAAGATAATTTGATTAATTTCATCTGGAGTCTTTCAAGGAAAAGAATTATGGTTGGAATTTGAGTCACAGTAGCAGTGGTGTGTCAGAAAATAAAAGGAGCCGTGGAAAGCAAACAGTGGGGTTGTGTCTTTGTGAAGAGGGGTGAGTTGGTGCAACTAAATAAGAAACATGGAGTTGGTTTGGTGGCCAATTATATTCGTAGTTGCATTTATTGTAAAATGATTGGAAATATAGATTAGATAGAGAGAGATGGGAAATAGGGAGAAATTGAAAAATAAATTAAGAAATAAGAAAAAATAATGGCGCACCAATCACCAAAAAAGGGACTCTCAACTCCACTTTTAATAAATAATAGTGTATCTTGCACAAGATGTGCGTATATATATATAAATTGTTTTCATGTCAGTTTCTTGATATTATTTTTAGGAATAATATGTTAAATTATATGTTTCAGAAATTTAAATAAAGATAAGAATATCTAGTATGTCATAAGTTTAAAAGGTAATATTATAATTTTAGAAATGACAAATTATTAGCAATTTAAACCCTTAAACCTTATTAATATAGCTTAAATGAGGATACAACTATGTTTCATCAAATTAGTTGAAAATTGGTTGGATAGAATTGACACACTAGAGAGTAGAGTTACTTTCAAATCAATTATTATAGCTATGTATGCACTATGTTAAGTACGAGGTCATTCTCATAGTCTGCCGTACCTTCTTTTTTCTTTTTTTTTAACAAGTTTTCTCCTCCCACCTTTTTTTTTATTTTATTTCATCATATATTTTTGGCCAAAGTTATCCAACTACAACATAACCCCTCTTGGATTTTACAGGTATGATATTTACACTATTTTACTTTAAGTCAAACTAATAATGAAAAGACTGTACAAACACACAATGCATATACCACATAGTAGTATATGTAAGAAACTTCAATTCTAAGGTATTTCCATACCTTTGAAACTTTTCCCTCAACTGAAGCTTATTCACCTTTGTTTAGAAAGACCCAACTTAAATAAAAACGTAAATCCATTTAATTATCAAAATAGTGTATAGATAATAGGAATTTATTAAAATAATAAGTTAGAATAATTTGTTTATATAAGCATATAATGAAATTCAAATGAATATGTAAATGCATGCTATATATCATGCCAGATTAGATGATGTATTTCCATTGTTCTTGTTGACGTTGGCCACGGAGCTTAGAAGCTTGACAGTATCCCTAAGGACACCGACGAGTTGATAAGATTTGGAATTATGTGAAATAATTTCTTCAACTTCACGGGTTCGCTTCTAATGTGGAACATATTCTTCACTGAAATATTATGGGGATATGCTCTAAGAGTTAGTCTGTTATATATGTCCTCTCTCCCAAATCCCTACCTACTCATGCATATTTATCGATTTAAAACATGTATGAATAAATGTGATGTGTTATGATAATCTTTAAATACAATTGAAAGCTTGATAGTAACATGTCTTGCTCTGCACATATTATTTATTAAAGTTTTTTTTTGTCGGAAAAATCACAAAGATCGATGTCTTAAACACGTAGTTTTGATGTCATAATGTAAGGACCAAACAAAAAGGCACTCTATTTTCTCCTAGGTTGATATAACTCAATTCTTCGTTGCTTTGGTCAAATTGTATTCCCTCTTCCAAAGGACACTTTTACTGGTAAAACAGGTGGCAGCATAACCAGATGGAATACACTGAGGTATATATCCCCAAGAACAAAGTCTACTATAAGCTGGTCATATTTTCAACCATAAAATGAATCATACAACATTCTAAATTATGCAAGCAGAACTTGGTTTTTACAAAACCAGTTAAAAAAATCTGGGTGGATTCTCTTGTATTCTGAGCTACATATTATCATCATTGTATACGTACTTTAATCATTTGCCAAGAAACTGGGCCGAGAAGTACAAGGATGAGACCACAAATCTCTGTCCTAGTCGCATTTGATGTTTCGGTAAATCCTCCTCACAAACAAGTTTGAGCCTAAATAACCAATGGCGCCTGCAAGTGCATGATCAACACCCATGGCGAGTAAATATTAAGCAAAACAATAATATGTGCATAAGCTCCAAATTTCTAGGAATTTATGAAGTGAACTGGAGATGTGTGTAGAAAGGAAACCGGTAATTACACACATATATGACATATGAATGTGTATCACATTTAAAATTTCTCAAGTCGAGCTGCATTGATCACAACTTACCGCAAAGAATTCCCAAGCCAAAGCAAAACATCATCGTGTAACCAAAATAGAAACTCGTCTGGAAGAACCCTGACATTTTTGTCTTCATGGAGTAGTAATATATAGAGTACAAGTAAACATAAACTGCTGTTGAAGCTGCAGAGCAGAAGGAAGTCCATTGCCAATGATAATTCTCAGCATTTAGCAGGAAATATGTCCCCACAATAGTCACACAGACGGTTACTATCATAAGAATCAGGAAAACCAGAAGCATAAAACCGTAGACATAGTAGACCTGTGAGCAAGAGCAACAGGGGATGTTGGAAGGAATAGTGCAAATATACAGATTTAAAAACACGAGGAAAATTAAATACTACTACGAACTTTGTGCTAATGAACCGCTAAAATAGATGACGTATCAATATTTCTAAAATACAACATGAATCATGTCACATTATAATTTACTTGAGTTGATTCAAGTGTTTTCTTTGGTTCCACTTAACTTTTCACTCATGAACATACATTTCTATAATCCTTCGATCCCAAATCCCATTGTTCTTTTATATTACAATAAAATGATCAAGGCATCAGCAGATTCTGAAAATCAACCCTCAGTCCTGCTTCCGCGGACCACCCCTCTCCCAAACCCTCACCACCTCTAGAAGGACGAGGATGAAGCTGCCACATTATCCACTTCAACGATCTTAATGGCAGATAGAAATAGATCATCAGTCTTGCACAAATTTGATTTACAAGATCTAATATTCCAAAGTATTTTAGTGGTTGGAGACACAGCTAATTAACTTTTCTAAGATTTTACACCATACAGCCACTCTACCAGGCCCTAGAGATAGTAGAGAAGTGAATGCACTTGAAAAATGAAGCCGCACATTACCTTGTAATTCCAAAAGGAAGTGAAAACAAAATACATCTCGATGAAAATGCTACCAAAAGGAAGCAAGCCTCCCATAATAGACACTACCGAAGGTTTTAGATACCACTTTTTCTCTGGAATAGGTCGGGGAATGGTCTTTACGCGGCATGGATTATTAGGAGCTCCGCTCCAGTTCCTTCCAACAACTGTACCCAGAAGTGCCAAGGGAAAAGAAATAAAAGCCCATATAATGAAGACAACGACCATTGTGCCAAAGGGAATGGCTGCTAGGGACCCATAAAATATGGCAACGGTGTTCAAAATGAAACCTATCCCGAAGCACATGAAAGGGAAAAGTGATGCCGTAAGAATCATTGATTTGATCCAGTTTTTACCTGGAATAAAGCAAGAGTAATAAGTACGTATTCATGTGTCCTACTAAAAAATACAACGTTCTGGAAAAAAATTCTAAGACAAGTAAGAACTGAAAGTGGAAAACAATAGTAAAAGAAAAAGGGGGAGCTGTAAATACCACCATGGCGTGAGTACATTCCACCACTGACATAGCCTGAAATGAATGATGTGAAAGCATAACACACTATAAAAGTAGTGGCAATTGCTCCTCTCCTGAATGAAGCATAGAAAAAGAAATGTCAAAGAAAAAAATCAAATGCTAAGAACTGTTTCCACATAAAGAGAGATAATAAATAAAGTATCCGGACTGCCAATTAAAACGACAGCGCTGAATTCAGCAGAGCTCTCAGGAGGGAGGTTCTTGCGGAAAATTGAGCAACTTTGTCAACTAAATTCGATACTTTTCAGACGGGGACAGGGTAAGATGCAAGATTGGAAATTTGACACATACCCAATGTATAGCATTCCCACAATAGCAAATAATATGACAAGTAGAACCAGCATTGCTAGTTGTGCACCAGTGCCAACAAGAGCTGACAGTAAAGCTAAACCGAGAGGGGTACGAAATACATCTCCATGAACAAGTTTCCAACCGGACTCTTCATTAGCATCTCTTTCCTAAAGATGAAGTTCTAGGACATCAAAAATCACTTAAAATAAATAAAGAAATGGGATGAAGCACAAAAGTATTACCAGAGTTTCTAAATCATCATCCTCACGAGCATATTTAGCATAATCATTTCGCAAAGTTCGCATTAGTATCATTGATACTAGTCCAGTAAGGAACATAACCATCATGAAGGAGTTGAAGATGGAGAACCAATGAATCTGCAAGAAATTGGTTGAGATTATAGGAAAATGCTAATACCTTTGGTATAACCTTTAGGACCGAAATAGTTGAGATTATAAGAAAACGGTAAAAAGACAGGTTGAAGTGGCAAACTCTACAAGCTAACAAAAGCACAATTTACATTATTTTCTCAAATCAAATTAGGTCATAATGTCGATACCACCTAGATCAGATCATTTCCATTATTTTTGCAACTGAGTGTCCGCTAAAACTATTTATTTCAGATGATATTCAAGTCAGAATGTCAATGCTACCTGGTGCTCAAAAAATGGATGGTCCAGGTAGACATCAAAACGCCGAGCAAAAGAGATATCCGTCGGAATCCATTGCACAGAATATGTCATATCCAATGTTCTTCCCACTTCCAATGGCTTTGGATTCTGCTGAGTAAGGTTGACTTGAATAATCTACATGACAATAAAAGTCAGAGAATCAATAAAAAAAGCCAGAACTGTTCAATTCTTCAAGACAACTTTTAAGCAGCCACATACTTGATTTTTGTTATACTTCACAGTAATGCTCTTATGCGTGTAGAGCATATGCTGATTATCGCCTTTTCTTTTGGAGTGGAACTCACCAACATACCCTGTAAAAAGACAAGTGTTGATGAAATATTGGACTAACATGGTTCAAAAAACAATTTATATGTACATAATCCATGGAAACCTCTTACCCCATAAAGGTAAATCGTCTGAAGTTGTGGTCAGCACGTCAGCAAAAACAGAAACAAGAATGGGATTAGATAGTTGATATCGAGCTCTTGGTAGAAAACAAACACTTACGTAAGGGGCATTATGGTTCAAGAACAGCTTAATGATATCCCAATTGAAGGTATTCCAAGACCAAAGAAAGTTGTTTAAACATGATTCGCTAACTGGAAGGTAAAAAATATATGAACAGATTCAAGTAATTTTATTTTCATAGCATTTGGTTATTATCTTTTAATATAGTCAATTTCAAATAAATGATAAGAAAGTGATTTTAACGAAATAAAACTCGAATTATTCCCAAAAGTGCTTATCATAAGATCATGAGGCGTGAACTCGTCTATGAAAAGGTGAGGCTCTTTCTTCAACAAGCCTTAAATCCCTCACCCCTTCACCCATTAACGACATTATAACACAATAACAACTCAGAGACATAACAGCTTAAACGCACTGAGCAACTGAAAAGGGACTCAAACAAAAGGTCATGTCAATGTTAGGCGATGCCCATAAGTGCAAATTGATCTCCGTTTTGTTCAATGCTGATACTGAGTTAAAAGCTTCGAAATTTCATTTGAACAACAAATAGAAAGCAATAGAAGTTCAAAGCATGCCACAGCTATATCATTCTGTATATTGATCGAGAACAACCCAATGACTTGAAGATAATACATTCTCTTAAATGCATAAGATCACATTTGTAAATCTGCTGCATTTAGTAACAGACTAAAGGAACCTAACTAATCTATATTGTTGTTATCTGCATGCACCAATACTTTGCAAGCATCAAAAGGTAACATGAGGGAAGAGGACGCAACACCTGTGTCAAACACAGGTGCGACAGAGGCTGATGCAGAGACCCTACAGGTTCTAATACAAAGAATCTATACCTTGTGAATAACGACTGTCATGTGGAAGTGGATTGTCACATGAATTTGATTTGACAAGAAAATCAATCTATCCTAGTATAAGGTGGTAGCAATTAATAGGCATACAACATACCCATGAAAAATTCAAACCAGTAACTCCTTTCGATTGCATCCTTGAATTGTGTGGCTTGTGCTTCATCAAGTTCAATCCCACAAATGGAAGTTTTACCCACAGGCTCTGCCAAAAGAAAATAAATAAACTTCATGGTCCATCTTAACAACACCTGAGTACCCGAATTTGTGATGGATTCAGGATATCCACGTACATACTTTGAAATTTTATATTAATCCGGCTATCAATAAGCTCATTTCCACCCAATACTTCACCAAGCCCACCCCATTTGTGTGCAGCATCGCCTGGTGGGCGACAAAATGGAAGACTGTAATAATTATATGTTTCTTGAGGGTTATTGTATGGACCCACTTTATTTACCCAAAGAACTAAGGGCTCATCAGGTTGATACTGCGAGCAAAAAGAAGAGAGTTAGAGAAAACACATGCAGTCCTCAAATTATTTAAACTGGTCTATTCGCTTGAAATGCATCGCTAAAAACTGATGGCAGCACACAAGTTACATTACATCTTTTTCCATGGATATTATATAACACAATCAGCATAATAATGCTTCAGGAATGTCAATCATTCGACATTTGCAAAATATGCAAAGTTTACATAGAAGGATCAAGGAACCAAAGTGCACATAGAAACCCGATCATGAATACTGCACATCATTCCCAATGTAACTTCCTCTAAATATTAGTTGAAAACTACAAGATACTCAAGCTGACCAATAGTCCAGTGATTATTATCAATAAGGTGACTCAACAATTCCCCGAAAACTTATCGCATAAACTCCTGAATACCTATTTTCCAAAAAAAGAGGGAAAATTATCCATAAATATTGTGTTAACTATTGTTACGTATAATTTATAATAGTAATCCATGAAATACGCAGAAATGCATCCCCGTCTAATATCATTAATTGGAAAGTAAACTACGATTTCCCTAATATCCTGGGCAGAAATCTTGATTTCCTTATTCACATAGTCGTACATTATAGGTAATTACAAAAAACACAAGCTTTGGCATCTTCCCCCAACATGGAATTCTAAATCACTCGAGTTCACAAGTGAAAACTTCCAACTCGCACTCTGTGAACGAGCACCCATTGAACAAATTTTTAATCGCCATTCCCTACCTCATACACTCGTTTCAAAGGCTCGATCCCCACACCGACCCCTACTTGCAAGAGCACGGACCACAATTTGGTGCTAATCTAAGGGAGTGATTGCTTTCAGTGGTTGCAAAGACTCCTTATGAACCATATCATGCAGTAACACCATTAAATCATCTACTAACCCAATTCTGAGGTAAAACCTTAGCCTTTTAGGAACCCGGTGTCAATGGCAAGCAATTGAACACCAAAATCCAGCGATCTTCAAAACAGATCTGACCCATTCCACTAATGTATTGCGCGGTCAATCCAAATATGAATCAATTAACTACATAGAAGCTGAAAAGCAAGAATCCCGTGCTTTCACGGGCCAACTGAGAGTGGAGAAATGCAGTGTGTACCTTGTGATCAGACTCGGAGGCGAGCGCCGCAGATTTGAAGAGAAGGACGGCGGCTAGAAAAGAAAGGGATGTACGGACGGTGGACCGCATCACTGGTCGGACTCTCCGGGATGGTGGTGGAGATTCAGCCGGGTCGGGTCGGGTCGATCGGAGGGAGAGGAGAGGCGTGACCAGCTTTTGGGGTTTAATTCTCTGTGTTTCGTTGAGATGACCAAGTCCAAATATTAACCTTTTTCTCCAAATTCCATATTATATGTTTTAAGAGTTGATTAATTAATTAACGATGTTTGTGGATTAGTTTAGATTGGATTGTATGGTTGAAAAATAATATTCCAATTTAGTTGAAACAGAAATGAATAAATAATTCAGATTTTAATTTACTCATATCTTTCTATTGCCTAAACAAATAAAAATCAGTATTATTTGAAGTTTTTACTTATTTAAATCGACTATTTTATAAATATTATGAATAAGTGGGTGAAACATAACTATATAAAATAAATTCAGTGTTTGAAAACATTGCTTTCATATTTAATTGTTCGTATAATGACAATAATATTTTTAAGATATATTACATTTCTCTTTCAGTGATCTAAATTTGAGTATAACATTTTTCAACGATATTTTATATGATTATTATTTAATTTACATATATTGTATCAAATAAATTTATTTTGTTATAATATTGTTGGATTAAATTTTTTGTGATAGTTAATTAGTGTAATATATATGGTTTAGCATATATAGAATATGAAGACAACTGTATCAGACAAGTTAGACAGATATCGGATGACACACTTGCGCCGAATAAATGGAGTAGTCCATCCGTTCATTAAGTTGGGAAAAATATAACCTTTCGGGCAAACATAGCAGAAAGCGTATAAAATTTTGACCGGATAAAAAACAGTGATCACGTGAAAAAAATGACATACTGAAAGAAAAGTAATACTGGATCAAGGAACCAGAACGTTGATATCGGATTAAATTATAAAGAGCTTCTATCGAATTATTTATAACCGTATAACGAGCAAAACATTTGCCTATGTTTAAAGATATAAATTTTATAAAAAGTAGCATATGATTAAACCAAATCAAGAAAGGGTAATTTAGAACAAAAATTATGCAAAGCACATAATGATGGATCAACATTAGCAGAATCAACATCCTAGTATTCACCTAGACAAGTCAACATAAACCTAAGATATGCTTCCAATTAGTGATAACTTAAAATAGTTAGGACTTTCCGTTGTATAAAATTTTGAGCTCACTTAACGAATGTAGGGAATTGCTGCTAATTTCTTAATGCTAGAATATTTAATTGGCATGTCTACTCAACTGTATTGATTAAATCATAGAGGTGTGTTTTTTGGATGAAGTTGCAACCATCAGCTGCCCAATCCTGCAATCTGCCAAGCAATGAAAAATATGCATAAACGGTCAAGAACAACTGGCCCTGATATCTCTCGTTAGGGTTGGTGGGAGGGAGTGAGACACACTAAGGATTTTATAAAAATTTTAAGGTGATTATCAATTGTTAGTTAACAATTCCGGTTATTGACTTATCCCATAATATACTATAACTAGTCAAAATATGTAACGAATATCTTAAAATCGATGATGGTAAAAAAAATTTTAGTATGAATAGAAAGAAAGAAATGATGAAATGAATTAATACTAAAACCAATGCTTCCAGATATAAAGTTTTATTTACGGATAGTTCAGTCAAAATACTATAAAATACCGGGTGAAATTACCCAAATATTAATGTATATGAATAATAAAAAGTGACCCACGACTACTATAGTATTTACAAATATTAGTATAAACAGCAAAATAAAATTTAAACTAGCGTGTATATATTATGTCATCTAGTAACCAATACATTTTTGTTTTCAAGCCAAAGTTATGGATTAAATTTTATTGGATGTATGTTAAACTCATTACAGAAAATTTTATGAATATATTCAATATATAATGAAAATACTTCCAATTAATGACAATGAGATTTTCACAACGCAATTTCTCAATTGTTAGTTTATAAAAACAAATTGTTTCAAAATTGAGGGGAGAAATGTTGATGTTAAATGTATAGTGTTTTAAAATATATGAGATTATTATTTAGTTATTATACTTGTTCCAGTTGAATAATTTATATTCTTTTATAATATGTTTTAAATCCATTACCTTTTTCGAAAGATAAAGTAAATAAAAGGTCAAAATTAAGGAGATTGATAATTTGATAGTTCTGAAGACATCATAATGTAAACAAGTAGCAAAATCTCAGAAAGAGGCTCAATTATCTCGAAATTAAGAAATAAATGAGTGTTATATAAACCTAAAACACGTCACATCCGATGCATAGTCGAAATAATATGTTATATATATATATATATATTCGATATCCTGCGTAACTAATTTCCCCAACTCCTTCCGCGACGGCTACGTTGCATCATGTGAATGGTTGGAATTTATAAAAAATATAATCCGTATATATATATATATAAGATGAATTTAATTCGAAGAAATTCGAAGTTATGATCTCAATCGAACGGTTAAGTTCTATAATAATAATAATTAATAAACTAAAATAAAATTTTACAGTATGATTTAGTCTTACTCTTAGCTATAGCATTTATTTTAATTAATTAATATGAAAATGTAACGCGGTGGTTTTATCCGGAATGCACACCAGCTGCACTTTGTCTAGAGAACGCCTCTTGCATTCCAACACCTACCACTGCCAGTATATGGAGTCGTTGGCCCGTTTACTTCGAAGAAAACGAAGCCCGGAGCCGGAACCGTGCTCGAATGGAGGTGCGGCTGGTGCAGGAGAAGGAAGGCCGTCGGCCGTGGATACGGCGGCGTCAAGAGAGAGAGAAACGGTTCCCGCGAACGCCGACGGTGGGACGGAGTCGTCTGGTGTGGGAGGGAGGTACGAGTGGGCGTTGTGG
>KV007780.1:31377-75090 GCA_001598015.1 Dorcoceras hygrometricum
CTTGTATTAATTATTTACACATAATACGAAGTCATATATAAGGAAGGTTTGACCAGGCTCAATTCCCGATGTGGGACAGCTGCACGATTCCCAATAAATGGACTTTAATTGCTTTAATTGATTTATTAATTTCTCATTCACCTAAAATCGGTTTTGATCAAATTAATATTCCAAAAATATCTACTCGAAATGTAGATTCAAGTTTTCAAGTCAATTTCGACTTTCATCGGACGGTTATAACTCGATTAATTAATTTGGGCCTTGCCCATTTTCCAACAAATTATCAGTTGACGGTTCCCGTTATTGACTTATCCCATAGTATAATATAACTAGTCAAAATATGTAGCGAATATCTTAAAATCGATGATGGTAAAAAAGTTTTTAATATGTATAAAAAGAAAGAAATGATGAAATATTAGGTGGAATTACCCAAATACTAACGTATATGAATAATAAAAGGTGACCCACGACTATCATAGTATTTACAAATATTAGTATAAACAGCAAAATAAAATTTTAACGAGCGTATATATATCATGTCATCTAGTTACCAATACGTTTTTGTTTTCAAGCCAAAGTTACGGATTAAATTTTATTGGATGTATGTTAAACTCATTAGAGAAAATTTTATGAATATATTCAATATATATTGAAAATACTTCCAACTAATGACAATGAGATTTTCACGACGCAATTTCTCAATTGTTAGTCTATAAAAACAAATTGTTTCAAAATTTAGGGGTGAAATGTTGATGTTAAATGTATATGTTCAATATATATATATACACATCGAATGATACAATAAATGGACTCAATGAATTTAATTCGAAGAAATTCGAAGTTATGATCTCAATCGAACGGTTAAGTTCTATAATAATAATAATTAATAAACTAAAATAAAATTTTACAGTATGATTTAGTCTTACTCTTAGCTATAGCATTTATTTTAATTAATTAATATGAAAATGTAACGCGGTGGTTTTATCCGGAATGCACACCAGCTGCACTTTGTCTAGAGAACGCCTCTTGCATTCCAACACCTACCACTGCCAGTATATGGAGTCGTTGGCCCGTTTACTTCGAAGAAAACGAAGCCCGGAGCCGGAACCGTGCTCGAATGGAGGTGCGGCTGGTGCAGGAGAAGGAAGGCCGTCGGCCGTGGATACGGCGGCGTCAAGAGAGAGAGAAACGGTTTCCGCGAACGCCGACGGTGGGACGGAGTCGTCTGGTGTGGGAGGGAGATACGAGTGGGCGTTGATGGAAAGTCCACCCTCCGATGACGTGTGCCCCATTTGCTTTGGGAGCTTTGATGTTCCTTGTTGTGCTCCTTGTGGCCACTGGTTCTGTGGTGAGGTTCTTTTACAGGAAAATGTTTTTGCTCAATGCTCTAATTTTTTCGTGTTTTTACTGGACGATTCGGGAAATTTAGAGATCCATGCCGATAGAATCGATGTATATCTTTGCCGTACTGTATGTGATTTGTTTCATTTGAAAATTGCATTTTCAGGAGATTGGAAAAGGGAAATTTTGCCATTATTCGCTCTTGTATACGCTTTGGAGATCTTCTTTATCATGCTTGTTGTTGGTCCAGTTTTGTGTTTAGGAATAATGATATTATACGTGACATCTTTTATTCACGGGGAAAATACTACTTGTGCTAAGAGTTAGGGGACTGTAATCACAAACATGGAAAACCTGCTTCTTCCAATCAGTAAAGTTGAGCTTCGTAGAGATTTGTGATATCGTCTCTGGTGTTCTTAAGATGAAGAGTTCATCTCTGCTGTACACTGAATCTTAAGAATGTAGCAGAGAAGAAGATAATACTGGGTTTAAGTCTGATATAGGACAAAGCCAATTGATCCAGGAGGCAAATTTGTCACGAGCCACCTTGGAAGGTTTAGGGATATTTTATCACTTAGGAATGGGATAATGAATTAGAAAACTAGTGATAAGAGTTTACCTAATTGAAATCACGAAACGTTGGAAATTTATATTGCTTCAGATGCTATAAAGATGAGTGAGTGTAGTGGACTGATATTTGATTAAGAGATGACTGTAAAGTGCATCTAATATGGTGGGTTTGTGTCTTATCAATATATTTTCTTATGGAATCAATATTTGCTTCTTTAAAAGATTTTTTGAATATCTATTGTGCTTTCCAGGAGGTTGTATCTTGCAGTATTGGAACTTTAGTTCAGCATTGATGCAATGCAAGTGTCCATGTGCTCTCAGCATATACCCAAGTTGAGGCCCGAGGCTTCATTGTATTGCAGAACTGAAACAGAAGTCAAAAAGGTTTTGAAGGATGTTGGTAACTATAATCGGTTGTTTGCGGGAGGAATTTCAGGAATTGTGCTGGTGCGTTGATTCATTTTAAAATTCAGTAATTGTGGATAAATTGTTTATTAGAATGGCATCATGGGAATCATAAGCTAGATATTAGTATAGTACAATAGGTGGAGAATTACGAAGTATCAACACACGTTTCTCATCTGTTTGTGGTTTTATTGCTGTTCTTAGTGTGTTCTTTGCTATCTCAAGAATCACAAATGAAGTGACTCACACTGGCAATGTTGATTGCTACAATGGTGACAACCTCTCTAGAAAAACAAAGTCATACCATCTGTAAACTTTTCTCATCTCTTCGTGGTTTTATTGCTGTCCTTGGTGTGTGCTTTGCTATCTCAAGAATCACAAATGAAGTGACTCACACTGGCAATGTTGTGACAACCTCTCTGAAAAACAAAATCATACATTTGTAAATTTTTCTCATCTCTTCATGGTTTTATTGCTGTTCTTAGTGTGTACTTTGCTATCTCAATAATCACAAATGAAGTGACTCACACTGGCAATGTTGATTGCTACAATGGTGACAACCTCTCTGAAAAAGAAAATCATACCATCTGTAAATTTTCTTATCTCTTTGTGGTTTTATTGCTGTTCTAAGTGTTTACTCTGCTATTCTCAAGAATCACAAATGAAGTGACTCACCCTGGCAATGTTGATTGTTACAATGGTGACAACCTCTGTGAAAAACAAAATCATACCATCTGTAAGTATTTCATGTAAAAATTTTCATGCTAGCGAACGAGTATTGGGTTGGGAAGGATCTACTTTACCCGTAAAAGAATTACCGTTGCTGAATGACAAAAAATTTTTTAGAAAGTAAGTAGAATATGATCTGTAAACCAACATTTTAGATAGCCAGAACTTTTTTACTTATTGTTATTGAGATTGCCAGAACTTTTTTTCTTTCTGGGTGTTAACCGTATCTAATATTACGAACTTATTCGTTGAAGCATTATTGCTTTAATTAAATGGACCTACTGAACTGTTATTCTTGCCTATAGGAAGCTGATTTCTGTTTGTGTGATAACCTCTCATTCCATATAGGTGGTTTTAAGATATATATCTCTCTCTCTCTCGTGACAGAAACTGACTGCTATTCCATTGTACATCAAGAGAAAGTCCCGTGATTTGTTGAATCCTGACAGACCTGGTCTCCATCTCCATGAATTGAGGCTGATTGCAGTTAAGTCACCAAATTACTCAAAAGTAGAGGGGCAGAAACATTGATTTCCTTATATCTAACCAATAGTACCTCTTCAGGTTCTCTACAGTTTATTATTCTTGAATTGCAGTTCTATCATTTGAAAGAGTTTATTATCTCTTATTGTTATATTTGTCAACATTTTTTCTGTACTGCAGAAAAAATTAAAATGCAACTTGAGGCTTGTTTTTGTGCATTTCTTTTCCAAAGTTATATTAGCCATATCATCTAGTTGGAATTGTCTTGAAAGTGAAAGTCCATCCTGGGTATTTGTGAGTTTCCATGTGCCTCATACATAGAATTGATTCAAGTTTTTGATTGAAGAGATTTACTTGGAAACTTGTCTCAATTGTATGTCGAATTTTGTTTACATGCTATCTACTGAGCAACGGTTTTCTTTAATACTGCAAACTCGTGAGTATGTGAGTGAAACTTGCATCTTTAACTCTTAAGGATTTGTGGGGTTCTCTGCCTCGCCTTGCACTTTTCAGGTTTAGGTCATGCAACCCTTTTCATTTTTCTGCTACTAATGATTTTGTCATACGATGTATGTTTCTGTTGACTCAATTGTATGCAACATTTATATGGAAATATTGTTTACTCTACTCTGGATATTAGTGGATATGCCATTTTCTTATTGACACATGGATTTTTGTGATTGCAGATGTTCCTTGGAGTCCTTTACTCATTCAGCCCCTTTGATTTCCTCCATATAGGTTCCTTATTTGTTCAATGACTTTTTTATTTATGATATATCTTCATTTCCAGTAAATAAAATAAAATAAGTGTTGAGTTTTTGGGATCTCTAACTGGGATGCCCTTGATAGCCAGTAGCTAAGGAGTTAGACCATCGGTAAAGAATACAAGATACTGTTTTATGTTCAAAACGGAACACAAATGAAATTGTCGGGAATGCCCTGAACCTCCATAAACTACACGATTCGACCACCCTTAGGCTGTTTGGTTACTGAACCTCCCATATCAATATCTAAAATACAAAAAAAAAAAAGAAAAGAAAAGAAAAGAGAGAGCCTTAAGAGGATGCTTATGAAAATTTGGGTTTTAAATTTTCCATCGTTGGTCAATCAATATTTCAAATCCAGATTACGATTACTGCTTGGGTGAGGTGAGACAGCCGGTGTCTCTCTTGGAAGTTCAGGTGTTGCGCCCTCTTTGCGAACTCTCGCATATAGTTAGATTTTCCTGCATTTTCAGTCTCATACAAGGATAAAAGAGGATGATACTGAGAGAGAACTGCCTCTATAAAAATTGTTCTGCCATTTTGATGATGGATTTTTCATATTTAGCAGTTGTTCCTCATGTTTTGTAATAATTAATTTCGTTCAGCGATAAACTTAAATTCTATCGTCTGCAGGTCGTCGACACATTGTAGATGTGTTTGACCATTCTGCCTTCGTGCTCTCATTCATCTTTTATCTGGTCGGCCTTTATCTTCGTCGCAGGCGAGTGCGAAACGTAAGAGAGTGGGCTGGCATCCAAGGGAGGCAAGATTAAAGTTTGGACAGTGTACAGTTCTCTTGCCCCTTTTCTCATAGAACAGATCTAATGCTAGGAGCTGAATGTCTAGTAGGTGATCTTTTCCATGCATGCCCAGAGAGTTCCTAACGTCTTGCTCACGGCTAATTCCGGTTTGCATCCGAGTGAAAAACATGTAAACTTGTAATTTTTAGGTTGTGATAAAATGTACAAACACCAGCTCGAAATTTCTTGTTTGAGTTGTATGTATGTATGTATGTAACCGAAATTATGTCAATATCAAATAATAACCATGTGATTCCAGATTAGCATATTTATTATCACAGCTATGCAAACGTTGATCATGCCCGGTGAGCATATGCTAGATCATGATTCATGACAAATGACAACTACAGTTTGAACGAGGAGATGGAGGATATAAAGAAAACTTGCAAGCAGCGATGAAGTCAAATTAAATTTATTTAAATATGCTTGACGATTTAGTGAGAGAGACTCTGAATGGTCTTAAACTTTTATGTTAGAAGTTTTACTATATATTTCTCTCCGATTCATCGAAAAATATTAACTTAATATACCAATCTTAATAAAAGTTTACGCGTGGACCAAATTTATCCAAATAAAGAAATTCGTGACTTGAGAAAATTAAGACATGCCATGTAACTATTTCCCCCCTCTCGCCTAAAGCCGTCCACATTCACCCGAGACCTAACCCTGTCACCATTCTTTGTCCACCAGCGAGTTGGCACTCGATGCTCCTCGTATAAAAATAAAATCTCTGTATACTTCTCCACCCATGCTTTAAACATTTTCCAGGAAATCTCAATACTTCGAACAAAGAACCCCTCATTGTTTCCTATGGCATTTCCGGCTGACGTCTCCGTGGTGCGCTGCCTTTGGATTTCGCACCACCGTCGTTGTTCGTGCTGCTGTCGACGCTGTTGATTTTTCGTTAGTTTTCTGTTAAGGGTTCTGTTCTGCTGCCATTTGAAACACAACCCTTGTATAATTTTCATTTCTTTTTGCTAGTTTTGTTTTGTTGTAATGGATCTGACGCAGCCTCCGGTAGATAGCGGTGTTACGCTTGGATTGTTATCTCATATCTCCGGGACGGCGGGGCAGGTGGGTTGTAAACGGAGCTCGACACACTCCGATGAATCTATTCAACATCCAAACGGTTCGAGGGTTAGGAATTTTTTCGGATCCGCTGCAATCGATCATACTGCGACTAACGGGCCAGGTAAAAGAGACGAGAGCAATTCCAATGAAAGCAGCAACGATAATGAAGATGGCGACGAAGAAGATGTGGAGGAGTTTCGTATATTGGGTCATTCCATGACCTTGAAGCGTAAACGTGACGGCGAATCGGCGCTCCCCTCGGTGACGCCATCTAGGCCTTTCTCGAATGAGATTGAATCTCATAGAAGTGCGGTGAAAACATGGGGGAATCAGAGCTTGCGGGATGCGGACCCAGATATTTTTGAGATTATGGAGAAGGAGAAGGGCAGACAATTCAAAGGGATCGAATTGATCGCCTCAGAGAATTTTGTGTGCAGGGCTGTACTGGAGGCTTTGGGGAGCCACTTGACTAATAAATACTCTGAAGGGATGCCTGGCGCGCGATATTATGGTGGGAACCAGTACATAGATGATATTGAAAAACTCTGCTGCGAGCGAGCTTTGGCAGCGTTTGATCTTGATTCTGAATCATGGGGTGTGAATGTTCAGCCGTATTCTTGTACATCAGCTAATTTTGCTGTGTACACAGGCCTTTTGCAGCCGGGAGATAGAATCATGGGGTTGGATACACCTTCTGGGGGAAACACGAGTCATGGGTGTTACTTACCGAATGGCAGGAAGGTGTCGGGGGCGTCCATATTTTTCGAGAGTATGCCTTATAAGGTGAATCCGCAGACAGGTTATGTAGACTATGAAAGGCTTGAGGAAAGAGTTCTTGATTTTCGTCCCAAGATTTTGATTTGTGGAGGGAGTTCCTATCCTCGGGATTGGGATTACTCGAGGTTTAGGCAGATTGCAGATAGTTGTGGTGCTGTTTTGTTATGTGACATGGCTCAGATTAGCGGGCTTATCGCTGCTAAGGTGAATCCTATGCCCTTATTACAATTTGGAGATTGGAACTGATTATCCTCTTGCTTAAATTCTTGACTTGGTCACATTTTAATTTTCTTGTATCTGAACTTTGTTGCCACTCTTGTTTATTTGGTCGGTCTTTCACATTTACTGTTATTTACTTAATTACTCTTCCGGCTCTAAATTATTCATTCTGAAGGTTGATAACAGTTTTATGCCCATGGTATGCTTGCAAGTTCCAGTCTATGCTATATCATTGGATATTCCTTGTTAGTTGTTATTCAACCGCTGTTTTTCATTGGACATCTTAACTTGATTTTAACCTGTGTTTTGATTGTAAATATGCAGGAGTGCGCTAGTCCATTCGAATTTTGTGATATTGTCACCTCGACAACCCACAAAAGTCTTCGTGGACCTAGGGGAGGAATCATTTTCTACAGGAAGGGGCCAAAACTGAGGAAGAGAAGCACACCTTTGAATCAAGGTGATGGCAGTGACAGGTATGATTTTGAGGAAAAGGTGAACTTCGGTGTTTTCCCAGCTCTACAAGGAGGGCCACACAATAATCATATTGCCGCCCTTGCAATTGCTTTGAAACAAGTAGCCACTCCAGAGTACAGGATGTACATGCAACAAGTGAAGAAAAATGCCCAGGCTTTAGGGTCGGCTTTATTGAGAAGAAATTGTAGATTGGTAACCGGGGGAACTGATAATCACCTACTGCTTTGGGATCTTAGAAATTTTGGATTGACAGGTATTGCATCTTTACGAATGTTATAATCATAGTTCTACACTTATCATGTTCTAGTGTACCATGGATTGGATCAAAACCTTGTTGTTTGGGAAAATTTTCGGTTAAAAAATGATCTTTCAATTTGTTGTCTCATTTACGTATTCTTTTGCTTGAATCCAACATCTCTTTTTTCATGCAATTAATGCATGTTGCTGCATATTATTGTTTCCGAATTACTAGCTGCTGCTACTGATTATCTATGCTTTGAGCCCACATCATGTGTTGATCTTTTATAAATTGTGGCTTGTAGGAAAAACTTATGAGACGGTGTGTGAGTTTTGTCATATTACTCTCAATAAAGTCACAATCTTTGATGACAACGGCAAAATCACTCCTAGAGGCGTCAGAATCGGTATGTCAATAATAGTTAAATTTTGCAATACCCCATCCCCCATTCCAACATTGGATTGTGGAAAAAGTGTGCAGCACCCATAAACCTGCAATGGAAGCTCTTTCAACTTCGGTTAATTTCCTTAACAAGCTGAGGACGGCTATAAAACCCTTCCACGACATATGCTAACTTTAGCTAATGGTGTGATGTGATCTTTTTTTTCGAGCTATTGATGGTTTTTGGTGTTTTCTCCCGTAGGCACACCTGCAATGACATCCAGAGGTTGTGTGGAGTCCGATTTTGAGATGATGGCTGAATTCCTTCTAAGAGCGGCACAGATTACAAGTCTGGTGCAGAGAGAACACGGAAAACAACCCAACTCTTTTCTGAAGGCGCTTGAAAATAACCAAGAAATAATTGAGCTCCGAACACGAGTAGAAAGTTTTGCAGCGCAGTTTGCAATGCCAGGATTCGATATATAGTTTTGTTGGAATACATTGGCAAAGGAATACTTTTATGTGCCCAAGCATGTCGTAAACATGAGGATGCTGCTGAGTTCTTGCTAATTGTTATGATGGTATTTATCTGCTCTTGAGGCTGATCTCAAGTGCTTAAATGGCTTTCCTGGCATGCCGCATACTGGCATAACTTGCACATATAAACACGTAACCCGTGCATGACAAACAGTATACTGGGTTGAACTCTTCCAGCATCTCCCTCCCCCCATGGAGATTTCGGTCGTGTGGGTAAATAATACGTAAAAATTCATATGCAGTTGTTTGGGGCCAAAATTTTATTTTGAGACGTTTCACTTTACTTTTGTATTTACATGGTACAAAATAAACAGAAGCACATGTATGTTCATATTATTCTTGTACTTTTTCCACAGTAAATGAAATAGATTCCACCTTTTGTTTTTATATATGAATTTTTTAAGTTTTATATAGACATATAGCTTACCTTCTGTGGTTCTCATTGTTGCAGAGTCTGCAAGTTATTTGACAAGTAATGCCCGGGTGGTTTCACTTTGGCACGTTTTTGCTAAACATGTAGCTGGAAATTTATGTTCTTAGGAAATGTGTGTTAAATTTCTTTTTGGGGCGGATATTTTCTACCTCAATATCATGCACATTAGTTTAACCATTTCAAAGCTATAGGTTGTTGGGTTAGATTTATAGTACTTGGATTACTTTTATGGTAACCTGCTTTCATTTATCAAGCAAATTTGGGTTCAAACTTCACTGGAAGGTGAGTCCTGAGGGTTCATATAACTTTTTTGTTGTTTCCCTTCAAGAGGAGACGTTTTCTTTTGTTGAGTTGGGTGGATGAACATAGTATAATTGACTATTGAACCGAAAATTTTTTAAACCATGCACTAAGGGGGCTGAGTGATATAGAGAAACTTTATACTTATTTTCTGTATCAGATGCTCACCATATTATGCTCGACTATAAACACCTTATCATTATCCCTTATCACTTCGATTGAGTCGATCTCAGCTCCTTCCTCGTTAGATAAGAATGCATTAGTGGCATCAAACCCGAACGTTTTACCTGCCATTTAAAGAACACATTTGATCACATATACTCTTTTATGTTGTGCTAGGATTGATATATTTCAAAGATATTCAGATGATACTTTTATGTTGCGCGTGAATTTATAAATATTAAATGTATTATACTTGCTTAGAGAACAAGAAAGCAAGAACATGAATATTACAAATCAGACTTGATTTTTCAAATTAAACTGATTGCACATATTTTGATCAAAATACCTGCAATAGTCTTGAGCTCAGCCACTGATCTCGGCAACCTGATCAACCTCCCCGTCCCCACGGAGCGACTTTTTCCACAGTTTTCGGGATGTCCTCTGTATATGATGATCCTCCAAGAACATTGCGACTCAGATGTTACCCCAGTGCATGTCTGATCATTTCCTCCTAAGGAAACACCAGCTCTTTTTAATGTCTTGGGCTTTAACACACAACGACGTACCTCGAATTCTTGAACAATTTCATTCGAGTTCAATGGAGAGCACTTGCTTTTAACTAGTCCATCGGCTTCAGCTCCGTTTATCAGAAGAAATTTCATCATCTCCAGATGGTTTTCTGTATTTGCCACCTGAATCGGAGTCGTGCCAGAGCTATTCTTGGTGTCCACATGAAATCCATGTTCGAGTAAATCTCTCACCACTATTAAGTTGTTTCTTCTTGCTGCTGTACATAAAAGGTCACCGGCCACATAAGGATCAGAGATGGAAGCCCAGTGGTACAGGATGTCGAATATGGAATGTTGTTTTGCTGCTATGGCATCCCATAGAGCTGTGTTTCCCCTCGAATCTGTATGCAAAATCTTTTAGTTTCTACTAAAACATAAAATTATTTGCCATTTCAGACAACAGGGCTCTACTTTCACCTCTCAGATGTAAGCTACAAGCATGCTTCAGCAGCACCAAAACGCAGTCTCCGTGGCCGTTCGAAGCTGCTATATGCTGATGTTTTTTACAGAAACAACCATCAGGATCACAGGATTTATAATATTCCAAATCCAGATTATATTTCTTTATCTGGGCAGGGCACAGTTTTAGCTTTTTCCCTCTTGCCACTATACGTTTTATTAGTACTTCTCATATTTGTTCGCCATCATAAATCACAACAAACGCAGATTTGGTATCGAGTTTTTGAAAAACTTACCACTGGGGTTCTTCCGTTAATGTCTCCAACATCAGGGTCGAACCCTGAATTGAGAAGCTCATCAAGAAACACAGCATTTCCGGTACAAGCTACACTCAGCAAATTAATCGACACAATAGAGTCACCTTTGTCTTCCACATCTTCAAGAAACGGATCACGAATATGTAAACCTTCGAGCATTTTGTGATGCTGAAACAACATGGTACCATGTCAATATATACTGGTTTTCCAGCCAAAGCTGTTATTACAGGCGCAATGTAAAGGCAAGATCTTAATTTTTCTAGTAACCGGATGAGCTATACGAGTAGAGACTTTTGTAAACGTCCTATGTTGACAAATCTTATTTAACCTGCAATCTTGTAGTTTAGATATTGTAAAATATTTTGGTAAATCAACCAACCTGAAGAAAGTTTTTGACAATGGCCCCATAATCTTTCTCTCTGGCCTTTAGTGCTTCAGTTAGTGAGCTTGTTTTGAGCCTGAGTAGCTGCGAAATCGTCTTGGTTCGGTATGTAAACTTTTGAGGACTAAAACAAAATGCTCCAAATTCTCCAAAAATGTCACCAGATTTGAAAACCCGAAAAGCATGTTTTTTCTTCATCTCACAATCTATCATTTCTACTTCTCCAGACACAATAACATAGATATCATCCGAGGCCTCGTCCTGTACTATAATGTCCTCTCTTGGAGGCACATATTCTGCTTTCATATCTGCAACCTGATCATCAGAACCAGAATTTAAACGAATCTAAACACCTTTCATATTTCAAGAGCCCGTAAGAGTCATGCTTGCTCATGCAAGTTCGCATACCAGGAGAAGTAGAATCTCCCTCGAAACCCCACTGAAGAGGTAAACCTTCTCAAGAGCAGGCAAGAACAAATGCTGCTGGATGCTAAGACATAATGTTTTCGGCAGCTGCTCAATGAGCTGCTGCTGGTTCAATCTCTCTGCTTTGAATCTCAGACACATATAAGCCAGTATTTTCCCTTTCAATCTTGGTGGCAACCGGTTACAGGACACGAAACTTGATGTGGCTTCAATGCTGTTTCTCTAAACAAAACAAAAAAAAAAAAAAAAAAAAAAAAAACCAAAAAATCAGATAACTCTCTACCTCCCTATTCTTGAAATTTCCAAAGAATGTGAGGCACTGTCCACAATTCCATGTGAGCCAAGTACTAAAGTAGACATGAGAGGCTTAGCTCGGCTAGAAGAATATGTATTGCACTTTTTGTGAAGCTATTTTCATGCACAGTTTCTAAGACAAGAAAACTTACAAACTCCATGGTTCTTCGTGTGCCCTCGACAACCAAGTTGGTCATGTTACCAATGATGTAAGACGTCAAGCCGAGATTCAAGAGCATGTAGAGGATGATGAAAACCATTTCCAAAGAGTTGACAGCATGGATATCCCCGTAGCCAACTGTGGTCATTGTTGTGATCGACCAATATAGTGCTGAAATGTATCTAATCCAAAGGCTATCGTCCTTGAAATTAGGATTCAAAGATCCAATCCATGTGTTCTCTTTGTCTGGATATCTGTCCGCTAACAAGTAGGCCACAGATGCAGCACAATGCACTAACAGAAGCGTCACCTACGACCCGAATCAGATGTATAAAACCAAGACCTTTTCAATGTAAAATAGATATCTAAAATATATTAAGCCTTTGTGGTGCTTACAAACAAGAGTCTTGCACATCTGACCCAGAAATAGCTGAATCTTATATCCTTTTCAATCCTGCAATAAAGGTAATGCATGTAATAAAAAGAAGACATAACTCGAAAATTAATGAATTATATATGAGAATAAAATTGTCTCTGTGAGTGGCCGATGATGCATTCTCCCATGTTACAAGTGATTATAGGCACTCCATTTCCTTTCCTACTTTATAACAACAACAACAACAACAACAACAACAACAATGATAATTATTCGATTACATCAATGATAACAGATATTTGGTTATTTGTGACCCTTGATTGCATTAATACTGCTGTTAGATTAAGGGTGTATTTTGGACTTTCAGGTCCACAGTTTATAAGCACCAAACCTGGTAAAAAACGAGTTGACTCGTCGGAGACGCCACAATCTGAGGACTCCTAGAGCCGAGTAAACGACGGAGAGTTGATGTTTGCCGGAAATCAAGAAAGCTATTGTGTCAAAGGGGATTGTTGAGATTGCATCCATTATAAACCAAGTTGAAAGGTACCTGTGTTACCAAAATTTTCATACCATGTATCTCATGCAAGGAAGGTATGTCTTCAATACAAAACTATATACAATTATAATCACTAAGTTCTGGTTTCTCTCCATTTTTTCAACAAGGTCATACTAAATATTAATCTCTCATCTATGAAATCTAGTAAGCTAACTCACTCTCTCTCACACAAACTTGTTACTCCCTAGCAATGACGTGACTTTACTCAAAATAACTTAAAATGTATAAAAAAAAGGTTCAAAAGATATGGTATAGGAAAAAACAACAGACAAACAAAAGAAAGACCAACCTTGTAGCAAGTTTTTCTTGAATCTCTAACGAGCAATTGTGTTTTCGGGTCAACGTAGGCGACGAAAAAAGTCAAGACGACATCGGTCATGAAAAAAATGTCGACAACGGTGTCTCCAATATAGAGGGGTGAGCTCGGATCGCATGTTAGAAATGCGATCTCAAATGGAGACATCCATGCAGTGTATGCCACCAAAACTACCATAACTGTCTCCCAACACCTAGTACAAAGTAAAAACTAGCTAATTTAGTTTGTGTTATATATATATATTACCGGTAATGATCATATTTTTGCACCAAGTATAATGTACTTATAATAATTCTCTTTTTCCAAATATAAAATTATGTTATTTTCCGATTTATATATGATTTCATGTTAGTTTTCTAACATTGTAGTATATGGGAGCTACGATTTTTCACGAGTAAGAAAATTTGTTTTATTTTTTTAAAATAAATCTCAATTACTTAAGAATTATAAATTTCTTTTCCACTTTCACAATTTTTTTCTGAAATTTTGTTACTGTTTATACAGGTAAATTTATTACAGAACTAGTGCAGGCTCCATGGGGAGCACCCTAGGCAGCTGCTTAGATCGAGCCTCCCATGGTGGAGCCTCAATTTTTTTTATATTTTCATTCTTTTCTTTTCATTTAAAACTTTAGGTAATTCTCTTAACTATTTTGTTGAAAATTTGAAACAGTGGTCAATTTTTTTGTACTTTTACTCATCCTTTCTTTGCATAAAGAAAGCCTATTTATTCTTAAGATAACTATATTTTTTTTCTTTTAAGTTACTCCATTCAGGTGAGTAAGGTTGCCCAAATTACTCAATTATTAGATGACAATTTTGCACAACAAAAAGGTGAAAAATATGAATATGTTGTTATTTTATTTAGTTTATATATGTCATTCTTATAATTTAATTAATATACGTAGAAAATTGGTTTATTAAATCAATAGTAGAGATAATTATGCATATTTAATTATTAAACTCGTTTGTAAGTTTTTATATTTTAAAAAAATAATTATATAGGACCTTCCGTTAGAAATTATTTACTCTAGGGTCTCCAATTTTCTAAAACACGGCCCTGACACCAACAAAATTAGTCATGAACAAAAAAAGGATTTTCGATTTGTTTTCAAGTTGTTAAAATATATTGTATAAATAATTTCAATTTTCGTAAAAAATCCAGGGCTAATTTAATGGGACAAAGTGACATTTTTAATCGTTTGGATAAGTATTTATAAAATATTTTATAAAAATGTATCCTAAAAACTTTTTTATAGTATTTTTTTTTACATTTGTTTCAAGAATAAATATACATTCAGACAACTTTCTATAAAATCATTTTCACTTGAAAAATAGTTTTATTATTCTATAAACATAAAAAATCCTCTCAATTATTTACAAAGGTATATTTGGTGAACGATTCTTAAGAAAATTTCAAAAACATTTTACATTTTTTCCAAACTCATACTATAAAAACTAAGAAAGTCTTTAAATTACTTATTAGCCAAATATTTTGAACATTTTCCTTTAATTTTTTTAAAATCTAACACATGTATATAACATATATTTAATCACTATAACTTTTATGTTTAACCGAGAGACGAATAACAGAAGATCTTGATTCTTGCTCGAAGCATATATAATCAAACTCCTTGCCATTAATACAACATGACAAAAGACCTCTACAATATTTTACGTACTTGTTTGTGCATGGCCACATTTGCAGAGATTCATTAATTTATTTACTTTAAACAATCTTTTCTAAGTTCTGAGATAACCATATATATATATGTATATATATATATATATATATATATATATATATATATATATATATATATATATATATATATATATATATATATATATATATATATATATATATATATATATATATATATATATATATATATATATATATATATATATATATATATATATATATATATATATATATATATATATATATATATATATATATATATATATATATATATATATATATATATATATATATATATATACACGTATCTATTTATATAATATACCTGTATGTTGAATCCATAGGGGAGATTGTTCTTCCAGCAGAATCATTAAACTGTGAAGTGTAAGAAGTAGCCCACGGCGGGACAATAATCTTTGAAAGATTATTCAAACTGAGATCCTCCGTTGAGTTCTTAGCTCTATCATCCTTACTTTTGTTGGACTCCATTTTCATTGAATTCTGATGCACAACTTTAATTAAGTAGAGGGCTAGCTGAAGGACACCCATATATGTGTGTGTGTGTGTGTTATCATCAACATATATCAATAAGAAAATTGGCATAGTATCAACATCTTTGAAATATAAGCAAGGATCATAGGAGCTTCTCTTAAATTTCAAAGAAAACATACACTCATCAAATTTCTTATTCCATTGTCTAGGTGATTGTTTTAGGCCATACAAAGATTTCTTTAACAGACACACATGTTCAGGTTTAGATTTATCAACAAAACCATCAGGTTGTTTCATATAAATCATTTCATCCAATTCACCATGCAAGAAAGCTGTTTTAACATCCATTTGTTTTAATTCCCAATTAAATTGAGCACAAAGAGCTAACATGATCCTAACAGTAGTAAATTTAACAACAGGGGCAAAGATTTCTGTGTAATCTATTCCTTCCCTTTGGGTAAAGCCTTTAGCTACTAACCTAGCCTTATATCTAATGTTTTCACCTTCATTTTTAACTTTGAAGATCCATTTACAATCTACCACAGAACAGTTTTTAGGCTTAGGAACAAGTTCCCAAGTGTTGTTCACATGCAGGGAGTTCATTTCTTCATGCATAGCAGATAACCACTCATTAGATTTATCAGATTTTAAGGCCTCGGTATAAGTTTTTGGTTCACAATTATCAATTTCTTCATACACATTAAAAGCATGAGAATTTAAGTGAAAATCTTGAAATTTAGCAGGCTGTCTTGTTTGTCTTCTTTCTCTATCTCTTACCAACATATAGTCATTAGGTGCATTATTGTCATGAGTAAGTTCAATGTTGCTGTTTTCAGCAGTATCATTTTCTTCATGGATTAATGGTTCAGTTTGTGTGTCATCTTGAGTGTTTTCAGGCAGTATAGGTGGGACAGTGTTCAGAGTCTCCACCTTATTTGGAGAAGACTCACAGCTAGACAAACAAGGAAATTCGGACTCGTTAAAAGTCACATCCCTGCTAACTACTGTCTTAAAACCGGGTTCACTCCTAACCCAAAGCCTATACCCTTTAACCCCCTCAGGATATCCTAAGAACACACACTTTACAGCCCTAGGTTCAAGTTTATCACCTTTTTTATGTGCAAAAGCAGTGCAACCGAAAGTTTTAAGGTAAGAATAGTCAATTTCCTTTCCAGACCATACCGACTCGGGACATTTTCCATTTAAGGGCACAGAAGGTGATCTGTTAATTAAGAAGGCAGCAGTTAAAACACATTCCCCCCAAAACTTTTTTGAAAGCCCAGAGGAGACTAGCATGCTTCTCACCCTTTCAAGTAAAGTTCTATTCATCCTTTCTACAACTCCATTTTGTTGTGGTGTGTAGGGATTAGTTTTATGCCTTTTAATACCAGATTGTTCACATAATTCATCAAACAGAGAATTACAGAATTCAAGCCCATTATCAGTCCTAAGTGTTTTAATTTTCTTACCGGTTTGATTTTCAGTTAGAGTTTTCCAATTTTTAAAACTTTCAAAAACATCAGATTTGTTTTTAAGCAGATAAACCCAAACTTTGCGTGAGAAATCATCAATAATAGACAAGAAATATCTATTTCCACCTTGGGTTGGTTCACTCGCAGGACCCCACATATCAACATGCACATATTCAAGCACATTACTACAAACAGGCAGCTTGGGGTTAGGGGCAGTGGGAAACTTAACTCTATGTTGTTTTCCATAAACACAAGAATCACAGAAAGGCACATAAGACAGTTTGTCATTTCCAAAACACCCTTGTTTATGCAGAATTTCTAATCCCTTAGAACTCATGTGACCTAGACGTTTATGCCATAAATCAGTCATGTCAGATTGTATAGAGTTCACGCAGATTTTATCACAAACAGGATTAGCATTGCAAACATACAGATTATTCAGTTTTTCTGCCTTAAACAAGACTAGTGAACCTTTCAGTATTTTCATGCACCCTTTACCCCATTTACCCTCAAGCCCATCATTTTCTAAAGCAGCACAAGAAATCAGATTATTACACAAAGCAGGGACGTGCCTAACATTCTTAAGTGTAAGCACATAATCATTATCTAATTTTAAACACACATCCCCTACACCTGCAATTTTACATTGTTTCTCATTTGCAAGAGAAACATATCCATTTTCAACGCTAGTGTAAGTTGAGAAGACGTGTCTTAGAGGTGTCATGTGATATGTGCAGCCAGAATCAAACAACCAGTGATTTTCATTCACAGAAGGTAACTTCACAGAATTAACAACAGAATCACCACAATCTAGCACCATTAGCACATCACCATAGTTCTCTAAGCAATCAGTAGCGTTGTTAACTTGTTCATTAGGTGAGGAATTATGCCTTTTGTTTTTATCCTTTTTAGGTTGAGGGCAATCAGCTTTATAATGACCCTTCTCACCACAGTTGTAACATGTTCTGTTTCCTTTGTATTTATGCTTTGATTTGCTCCTACTCTTATCCCTTCTATTCCCAAAATGATTTCCATTCCTAGTCTGAGACCTACCCCTCACATGCATAACTTCCCCACTAGGTGTTTTACTCCCTTTATGGGTTTTTAAGTCTAATTCTTTACTCTTTAAACCACTTATTACAGTATCAAGAGTAATTACATCTCTGCCATACTTGATAGCAGATCTAACATCAGCATAAGTGTCAGGGATAGCATTTAACAGAACAATGGGAGTGTAATCATCTATATTTTTATCACCTGTCAATTTTATGTCTTGAATTAGTTTTGTAAACACATCGAGATTCTCATCAAGGTCCTTATTTAAATCTAATTTAAATCTGAAAAACTTTTCAAGCAGGAACATTTTACTAGGTAATGAAGTTTCAGTATAGAGTTCTTGAAGTTTTTTCCAAAGGAGCTTAGCTGAATCTAGTTTACCACACTTTCTCAAAACAGCGTCAGACAGATTTAAAATAATAGAGGAATAAGCATATTCGTCATCTTCTTTTTTCTTTAAAGCAGTAGTATCATCAGGATATGAATCAGTGTCAATAGCTTTAAAGACTTTTTGTTGTATCAAAATTCCTTTCATTTTCTGCTGCCATATTGAAAAATCTGATTTTCCATTAAAAGGTTCTAGACTGTAAGAAGCCATGGCAGCCATAGACACAAAAGTCACAGAGGCAGACAAGGCACACAGAATACACAACGGAAGCAGTAAACAGTTATATCATAAAATCAATATACAACAGCAGGCAATAATACAACAAAAATAACAGATGCAGAGCAGAAAGCAGGGAACAAGGCAGGTTGTTTCCAGTCACTCAGGATTCCTCAATACACTCGAGGTGTACGGTCAAGCTGCCTTTTATGGAATACCTTACCTAGTCCAGTGGGAAATAACCGTGAGGTAAGCTCCGGTTATCAGCCCAGGGGTACAAAACACACACTGTACCCAGTTAAGGTACTGCTCAACTCGACAGTACACTATCAAGCATACACAGGGACAGAAAAAACTTACAACCCAGAGACCAATGCTCTGGGGTTAGTGATCCCGAGCTAGCATAGCCTTCCTGGACGCTCACTGCCTATAGAGCAGGTTCCATTGCACGAACCAGTGGCTCTGATACCACTGTTGGGAGTCCACTGCTTACAAAACCAGAACCTGCAATTTATCAACAGCAGCAAACAACCATATACGTACAAACACAATATATAGGTTAGTGATCCAAACTGTTCCACAGAGGGAATAAATGACCAGATCTAACGAGATCGAGGTCCGGCTCAGTCACTGAAACTGTTAACCACTATACATCCAGAAACCTACTGAACCAAGGTAATAGACACAACAATGGACAGTGTATTGTATGGGCAGCCCTTTCACAGAGAGAAAAGAGCACAGACCCGAAGCACCCCAGTAGCCAGACCTCACACCCAATCTAAACCAGTAGCAAACCCCTCCTCACGTCACTGTTATCACACACAAGCAAAACAGAAACATAGAGCTGGCTTCAACGAAGAACAGCAAGATCTGCGACTCACTGAGAGGCACAGGCGCACAGCAGGTTTCACAACGTAGAAGACCAGCAATGGAGGTGGTGAAGGGAAGTGAGGCGGAGGAAGAAAACGTGTAGGGTTATACACAGAAAGGCTATATTATTTCTCACTGCAATGATACACACATATGTTGAAAATATATAGCAATTAAGACACCCACCAAATCTGCAGGAAATCTGCAGCCTTCAATTACTTGTCGGAATAGATAATGGGCTGGGCTAATGAGTAAAGGAGCATGGGCTTGGGCCAATATAATAACACTCTCCACCTTGGTCCAAGTACCGGCTCTAAGTGGTTCCAGCGATGGTTTCCTTTTCAGTTTCATCATTGCCAGGGAGGGGATATTGAGTCTCAACCATGAAGACACAAGTTCCCCTCTAAAGAGGTTGTAGCACAAAGATACAACCACAGCTGCCAGTACTTTCTGCACAAAGCAGAAAAGGCAGCAAGAACAATCCTGCAAGAAAAACAGATTAGCCACATGTATCAAACTTAAGCAGTTTTAAACAAGATACAAACTTACCAACCGGCAGACATTTGGTGCCCATGTCTGCTGGGTTATACTCAGAAGCAATTTTATCAAGAGAGATTAATCCTTTTGAAACAATGTCCCTAATGAAATGAAACCTAACATCTATATGTTTGGTTCTATCATGGAAAACAGGATTTTTACACAGTTGTATACCAGATTGACTGTCTGAAAATACAATAACTTTTCCTGTTAACATGTTAATTTCATTTAACAACCCTTTAAGCCACAAGGCTTCCTTTAAAGCTTCTGTAATGGCAATATATTCAGATTCAGTGGTAGACAAGGCCACAATGTGTTGAAGTTGAGATTTCCAGCTAATACAAGCACCACACAGAGTAAACACATAAGAAGTAGTTGGTTTTCTATTATCTTTGTCATTTGCATAATTAGAATCAACATAACCAGTGAGTTCTACACCCTTTTTACACATAGAAAACATGAGACTATAGTTTAAGGAGTGTTTAAGATATCTAAGCAACCATTTAACAGCATTCCAATGCACCTCACCAGGATTAGACATATATCTACTTAGACAACTCACAGCATAAGCAATGTCAGGTCTAGTACTGACCATCATATACATAACCGAACCAATAGCATTTGAATAAGGCACATTTTTCATACTATTAAGATCATGTTCAGTTTTTGGGCATTGTTCTTTGCTTAACAGAAAATGAGCAGCAAGAGGAATGTTAACATCTTTAGCATTAGACATTGAAAATTTATCCAAAACCTTTTCAATATAAGAAGTTTGATTTAGGCAGATTGTAGAGGTTTTTCTATTTCTTACAATGTTCATGCCTAGAATTCTTTTGGCATCACCTAGAAATTTCATGTCAAATCTAGAACTTAGAAAAGACTTACAGTGATTAATAGCACTCATAGAAGCACTAATTAGCAGCATATCATCAACATATATCAATAAGAAAATTGGCATAGTATCAACATCTTTGAAATATAAGCAAGGATCATAGGAGCTTCTCTTAAATTTCAAAGAAAACATACACTCATCAAATTTCTTATTCCATTGTCTAGGTGATTGTTTTAGGCCATACAAAGATTTCTTTAACAGACACACATGTTCAGGTTTAGATTTATCAACAAAACCATCAGGTTGTTTCATATAAATCATTTCATCCAATTCACCATGCAAGAAAGCTGTTTTAACATCCATTTGTTTTAATTCCCAATTAAATTGAGCACAAAGAGCTAACATGATCCTAACAGTAGTAAATTTAACAACAGGGGCAAAGATTTCTGTGTAATCTATTCCTTCCATTTGGGTAAAGCCCTTCGCTACTAACCTAGCCTTATATCTAATGTTTTCACCTTCATTTTTAACTTTGAAGATCCATTTACAATCTACCACAGAACAGTTTTTAGGCTTAGGAACAAGTTCCCAAGTGTTGTTCACATGCAGGGAGTTCATTTCTTCATGCATAGCAGATAACCACTCATTAGATTTATCAGATTTTAAGGCCTCGGTATAAGTTTTTGGTTCACAATTATCAATTTCTTCATACACATTAAAAGCATGAGAATTTAAGTGAAAATCTTGAAATTTAGCAGGCTGTCTTGTTTGTCTTCTTTCTCTATCTCTTACCAACATATAGTCATTAGGTGCATTATTGTCATGAGTAAGTTCAATGTTGCTGTTTTCAGCAGTATCATTTTCTTCATGGATTAATGGTTCAGTTTGTGTGTCATCTTGAGTGTTTTCAGGCAGTATAGGTGGGACAGTGTTCAGAGTCTCCACCTTATTTGGAGAAGACTCACAGCTAGACAAACAAGGAAATTCGGACTCGTTAAAAGTCACATCCCTGCTAACTACTGTCTTAAAACCGGGTTCACTCCTAACCCAAAGCCTATACCCTTTAACCCCCTCAGGATATCCTAAGAACACACACTTTACAGCCCTAGGTTCAAGTTTATCACCTTTTTTATGTGCAAAAGCAGTGCAACCGAAAGTTTTAAGGTAAGAATAGTCAATTTCCTTTCCAGACCATACCGACTCGGGACATTTTCCATTTAAGGGCACAGAAGGTGATCTGTTAATTAAGAAGGCAGCAGTTAAAACACATTCCCCCCAAAACTTTTTTGAAAGCCCAGAGGAGACTAGCATGCTTCTCACCCTTTCAAGTAAAGTTCTATTCATCCTTTCTACAACTCCATTTTGTTGTGGTGTGTAGGGATTAGTTTTATGCCTTTTAATACCAGATTGTTCACATAATTCATCAAACAGAGAATTACAGAATTCAAGCCCATTATCAGTCCTAAGTGTTTTAATTTTCTTACCGGTTTGATTTTCAGTTAGAGTTTTCCAATTTTTAAAACTTTCAAAAACATCAGATTTGTTTTTAAGCAGATAAACCCAAACTTTGCGTGAGAAATCATCAATAATAGACAAGAAATATCTATTTCCACCTTGGGTTGGTTCACTCGCAGGACCCCACATATCAACATGCACATATTCAAGCACATTACTACAAACAGGCAGCTTGGGGTTAGGGGCAGTGGGAAACTTAACTCTATGTTGTTTTCCATAAACACAAGAATCACAGAAAGGCACATAAGACAGTTTGTCATTTCCAAAACACCCTTGTTTATGCAGAATTTCTAATCCCTTAGAACTCATGTGACCTAGACGTTTATGCCATAAATCAGTCATGTCAGATTGTATAGAGTTCACGCAGATTTTATCACAAACAGGATTAGCATTGCAAACATACAGATTATTCAGTTTTTCTGCCTTAAACAAGACTAGTGAACCTTTCAGTATTTTCATGCACCCTTTACCCCATTTACCCTCAAGCCCATCATTTTCTAAAGCAGCACAAGAAATCAGATTATTACACAAAGCAGGGACGTGCCTAACATTCTTAAGTGTAAGCACATAATCATTATCTAATTTTAAACACACATCCCCTACACCTGCAATTTTACATTGTTTCTCATTTGCAAGAGAAACATATCCATTTTCAACGCTAGTGTAAGTTGAGAAGACGTGTCTTAGAGGTGTCATGTGATATGTGCAGCCAGAATCAAACAACCAGTGATTTTCATTCACAGAAGGCAACTTCACAGAATTAACAACAGAATCACCACAATCTAGCACCATTAGCACATCACCATAGTTCTCTAAGCAATCATTAGCGTTGTTAACTTGTTCATTAGGTAAGGAATTATGCCTTTTGTTTTTATCCTTTTTAGGTTGTGGGCAGTCAGCTTTATAATGACCCTTCTCACCACAGTTGTAACAGTTTCTGTTTCCTTTGTATTTATGCTTTGATTTGCTTCTACTCTTGTCCCTTCTATTCCCAAAATGATTCTCATTCCTAGTCTGAGACCTATCCCTCACATGCATAACTTCCCCACTAGGTGTTTTACTCCCTTTATGGGTTTTTAAGTCTAATTCTTTACTCTTTACATCACTTATTACAGTATCAAGAGTAATTACATCTCTACCATACTTAATAGCAGATCTAACATCAGCATAAGTGTCAGGGATAACATTTAACAGAACAATGGGAGTGTAATCATCTATATTTTATCACCTGTCAATTTTATGTCTTGAATTAGTTTTGTAAACACATCGATATTCTCATCAAGGTCCTTATTTAAATCTAATATAAATCTGAAAAACTTTTCAAGCAAGAACATTTTGCTAGGCAATGAAGTTTCAGTATACAATTCTTGCAGTTTTTCCCAAAGGAGCTTAGCTGAATCCAGTTTACCACACTTTCTCAAAACAGCGTCCGACAGATTTAAAATAATAGAGGAATAAGCATATTCGTCATCTTCTTTTTTCTTTAAAGCAGTAGTATCATCAGGATAAGAATCGGTGTCAATGGCTTTAAAGAATTTTTGTTGTATCAAAATTCCTTTCATTTTCTGCTGCCATATTGAAAAATCTGATTTTCCATTAAAAGGTTCTAGACTGTAAGAAGCCATGGCAGCCATAGACACAAAAAATCACAGAGGCAGACAAGGCACACAGAATACACAACGGAAGCAGTAAACAGTTATATCATAAAATCAATATACAACAGCAGTCAATAATACAACAAAAAAAATAACAGATGCAGAGCAGAAAGCAGGGAACAAGGCAGGTTGTTTCCAGGCACTCAGGATTCCTCAATACACTCGAGGTGTACGGTCAAGCTGCCTTTTATGGAACACCCTACCTAGTCCAGTGGGAAATAACCGTGAGGTAAGCTCCGGTTATCAGCCCAGGGGTACAAAACACACACTGTACCCAGTTAAGGTACTGCTCAACTCGGCAGCACACTATCAAGCATGCACAGGGACAGAAAAAACTTACAACCCAGAGACCAATGCTCTGGGGTTAGTGATCCCGAGCTAGCATAGCCTTCCTGGACGCTCACTGCCTATAGAGCAGGTTCCATTGCACGAACCAGTGGCTCTGATACCACTGTTGGGAGTCCACTGCTTACAAAACCAGAACCTGCAATTTATCAACAGCAGCAAACAACCATATACGTACAAACACAATATATAGGTTAGTGATCCAAACTGTTCCACAGAGGGAATAAATGACCAGATCTAACGAGATCGAGGTCCGGCTCAGTCACTGAAACTGTTAACCACTATACATCCAGAAACCTACTGAACCAAGGTAATAGACACAACAATGGACAGTGTATTGTATGGGCAGCCCTTTCACAGAGAGAAAAGAGCACAGACCCGAAGCACCCCAGTAGCCAGACCTCACACCCAATCTAAACCAGTAGCAAACCCCTCCTCACGTCACTGTTATCACACACAAGCAAAACAGAAACATAGAGCTGGCTTCAACGAAGAACAGCAAGATCTGCGACTCACTGAGAGGCACAGGCGCACAGCAGGTTTCACAACGTAGAAGACCAGCAATGGAGGTGGTGAAGAGAAGTGAGGCGGAGGAAGAAAACGTGTAGGGTTATACACAGAAAGGCTATATTATTTCTCACTGCAATGATACACACATATGTTGAAAATATATAGCAATTAAGACACCCACCAAATCTGCAGGAAATCTGCAGCCTTCAATTACTTGTCGAAATAGATAATGGGCTGGGCGAATGAGTAAAGGAGCATGGGCTTGGGCCAATATAATAACAATTACTAATTAAAATAAAAAATAGTGTATTATACTTGGGATAAGATTAATTTATCTAAAATGTCAAATAAATTTGGTGAACTGGACAGCTAGATCTAACCTGACGCAACTTGTGTATGCTTTGCGCGAAAGAGAACTAGACAAGTTGCGTGCCTGCTTTGTACGAAAGAGGAAATGAATCATAATGGCGAAGGAATCTAACCTGCAGCCTAACATATCTGGTTTAAATTCATGCTTCATAGTTAGAGGACTTTCATTTGGAGGGATAGATTTTATCTTGGGAATATTTCAGATGAAATACAAATCCAATTTATACACTACTAAAATAATATAATTTGATATTAAACAGATTTGAAATTACTCCCAAGTATTTTGTAGTACATGTATACAGAATAGCTTAAATGAGAATTTCAGAATTTAAAATATCAAATTGAACCTGCTGACCTAACATAAGATAATAAATAATTTCTTTTAAAGTTTTTATGCAACTCAACGCACTCAATGTATTTGTTTAGGGGCAATGAATTACACAACAACCGAATATTCGAGAAGTCGATCCGAAAAATTGATTTTAAACCCGAAAAAGTTAATCTCCAACCCACAGAAAGGGTCCATACCGTACACATAATAAAGTGTATAAGATCTAGCAATATTAACTAGGAATATCAGATATACAATTATCAATCTAATCTTGGAAATCAGACTAATAATAATAATAATAATGACAACGAAATTAAGTAACGCATATTTTTTAAGTGTCGATCGATACCATCGGATGCAAAAAAGACCTAATTACTCCTCAGCATATCATTATTTACAACTTTGCACCTCACTCACATAACACAACAAGCATTAGGGTTCTCATCACTGAACAGTTGCGGAGCATGGTAGAGCCCGACTGGATACGGGTTATAATGGAATTGATCCCCGGCAGGACCTGGCCCGTGCATGAACGGGTACGGGTACCCGACCTGAACCTGCATCTTGTTCCCTTCCATCTTCTCGGTGCCCCCACCCGCTGCATCGCCACCATCTCCTCCTCCACCAGCACCGCCCTTCTTCTTGTCCCCACCTCCACCCTCTTTCTTCTCTCCTTCCTTCTTCGGCGGTACAATCTCAACACTCCTCTTCAGATGCTTCTTCAGCATCTCAGCCAGAGCCTTCATATCCATGGCGCCGGTCACCGTCACCAGCTCCTTCTGCTTGTCGATCTTCATATCCTGATATCCTGGAAAAGCAGAGACATTCCGTCGATTGATTATTGACTATTAACCAACAATCTGAAGAGAATGGCAGTTGGATTTTACCCTTAGTCTTAGTGACGATTTTGAAGATCTTCTGGATGCATGTCCCCATATATATATATATATATATATGGAATCTTTATTTCTGCCGACCAATAATGAAGGATTTGGTGGATTCATAAAGAATGAAAGCAACAACACCACGTGCTTTTTGTGCCCTAATAACTCGTTCTATGTACGTACCATCTAACCATCGGAGTCCCTTTCTTACACTTATAGGGTGCAACAGTTTTGAGTACAATGCCATTCATGCCATATATATTTTCACGATATTAGACGTGACAATTTTACCTAATTAATTTGGGGAACAAATGGATTGGATTAACATATATATCAAGAGATCATCGCAACCCTAGCTAGGGGATGTAACAAAGATAATGTCCCGAGCGACTAGAAGGAACATCATGCTCTCGGCTCTGTTGTAGATTTTTTATTCATATTAACTATGATCCATGGAATTTATCGCTATCTTTCGAAAGATGTTTCTCCATGTCTAATAATAAAACCGAAATGTGTTGCGAATATTTGAACGAACCGAATTCGAGTCAATTCAATACGATGATAATATATATAATAAATTAACGTAACTATCAAGAAGAGCTGAAACTCTTCACGAAACAACACATGCTTGTTCATGAAAATATGCGTGGAAGAGCTCTCGACCCGTATCGCTTCTTGCTGAAACTCTTCACGATGCTTATTTACGTGGAAGAGCCCTGGACCTCGCGACCTGTATCGCCCATGTGGGCCGAACTACTGAGAATTTACAACTGTAAGTTTTCTATAAAGCAAAGCCCAAACCTACCCAGCCTAGCATTTACATATTTAGTGTACTTAAATGTTTTTAATTTCAATCACAAAATTATTAGAAACCATAAATATTATTTTATTTTAAATTTCCAGATGGATTTTTCTTTCATTTATTAAATTGGTTTGTCTTTCATGTATTAAAAAAGTACTTATTTAATAAAATATTGTAAGTTCACACAACACTTGCATAAAAAATCATGATATAAATATACAACACATGCATCAGAAACTAATTGTCATAGAATTAAGAGGAGATTCTACTACTTACTATATGGTTTCTTATATGAGAATTACATCGAAACTATTGGCCTGAATGTCAAATCAAACTATATGGTAAAATACAACTAAAAAAAAGGACAAAATTATTGAAGTAAAACCGAATTAAAAAATATTCGATGGACCAAAACCCGAAATATAATAAGTGGATGAAAGAAATTAATTGTCCATTTAAAGAAACAGTGCAAAAAAAAAATAATGACAATTAATATTGACGAAACTGACTCGTTCTTCCATCTCAACAAAACATGCCCAGTAAAAAGCTCCTAACGAAGCGCTTCATTCTTGGAGTATATATCTCATTTTGCCTTTGATCACACATTTGTGTGGACAAAATCTCCATTGCCACTCAATGCCCCCACCAAACCCCACGCCCGCACCAATATTCTCCCGGAAACCCACCCTACTTGTCTTTCTTCTTCCTCCATTTCGCCCTTTCATGGGAGATCCTCCGAAGTCGCCAACGCCGAATTTTTACGGAATCCTTGGAATTTCAAGAACTGCATCCCTCTCAGATGTTGGCAGAGCGTATAAATCACTTGTAATGAAATGGCATCCAGATAGAAACCCGTCCAACAAAGCCGAAGCAGAAGCCAAGTTTAGCTCCATTAACGAAGCTTATAGGGTGTGTACTTCTATGTGCGCATCTTTATCTTATATATTCACCATGCATGGGGTTTCTAGGAATTCGCTTCATTATATATAATGTTGTTATTAGGAGACGTAACTTGTACAATACAATCACATGAATCCCTCCTCACGCATGCACACTCATATATATCGATATTACAATGTCATGCATGCATACTTAGTTTTGTTTGCATGTGTTTTTTGATTAATTTTCAGGCTATTAGAAACAAGAAACGAGAAGAAGCCAATGCCTGCAACGGAGACCATAATGAACCACAAACACCGAAGAAAAAGTCACATGATATTCAAGAAAATAACGGAGAATTTCACATTTCTAGTCCTCAGCTGCTTTCGCGTACCACAAGCCGGATCAGCCCTTTAAGAGGAAGCATGACTCCTACATCAGCTGAGTTCTATGCATCGTTCACCAAGACTAGTCCGAGTGGCACACCTCCAACTCCTAGCACACCGAAAGAACATGCATTGCTATCGAAAGCCACGAGCCGTAGAAGCACGACGCCGATCTTCTTTTCACAATCAGCTGTTCGGCGAAAGCCTCAACCGATAGAGAGGAAACTTGAATGCACGCTGGAAGAGTTATGCGTTGGATGTGTTAAAAAGATCAAGATCACAAGGGATGTCATCTCAAATACCGGGTACAAAAGAGTGTTATATATTCATTTGTCTTCGTTTTCATGGTTTTTGGCTTTCTCCATCTACGTATATAGTCGCTCTCCCTTCAAAATTTTAGCTTGAACCGTAATTTTGGAATGAGGTAATTACAAGATAACCAAGTTAATCTTAATGTAGGGCGATTTGTTTAAACAAATTACACATGAAAACATGATTATTCAGATATGAGGGCAGGTGAATGCCCTTTATATCCTTAAAAGTCCATCACTAGGGGAGCAAACATTAATGAACATAGGCTATCTCTTCCATCAGCAGTGCCAATCACACGTGAAGCAGCTTAAATGAAATGATAAGTCCAACGTAGTAGTGGAAATATTAGCTGTCTCTAATATAAGAGTACTAATAATTTTAAACGACAGGTTCCTTGTTGAAGAAGAGGAGATACTAATGATCAGAGTGAAGCCAGGGTGGAAAAAAGGAACAAAGATCACATTCGAAGGGAAAGGAGACGAGAGACCAGGCACTCTTCCGGCTGATATAATCTTCATAATCGATGAGAAAAGACACCCAATGTTCAAACGAGAAGGCGACGATTTGGAACTAGGAGTTGAGGTTCCATTGGTGCAGGCACTCACAGGATGCACAATTCCTGCCCCTCTACTAGGAGGAGGGCATATAACCTTGTCAATAGATGATATTATATATCCCGGATATGAAAAGATTATACCGGGACAAGGCATGCCTAAATCCAAAGAAGAAGGGATGAGAGGAGACCTTAGACTCAAGTTTCTGGTTGAATTCCCCGAAGAGTTGAGCGACAAACAACGTTCAGAAGTTGTTAGTATTTTAGAAGAATGTTCTTGATCATTTTGTTTCTTTCTCTCATTTTTTCCTTGGCTATCTCATGGTTATCTCTTCATGAGGGCTGGGAGATTGTGTAGATGCATTTAGTGTTAGGTGGTTAGAATTTGTAAAATTATGTGTGTGTACTCCCATCCCAGAAAGGGTAACACTATGAGCTAGACATGGAGAGAAGAAGAAAGCAATAATTGGAGGTCAATGAATCTTCTTCTGTTTGTACCAGTAATATTAGTTCTACTACTTTATGTTTTCTTATTTCATATCTTACAAATACATACAAATGCCTTAAATTTCATGAGTAAAAAAAATGAAGTAATTACGATTTTGGTCCTGTAACATAACCAAGTTTAATTATAGTCATGTATCCGCTTTTGATTATTCGGTTTTCAAATGTTTTATCCTGACAAAACATTTATCCATTTTGGTTTTCTTCGGATAAAATAACACCTTATTATTGTACAACTTACTCAACCAAAGCTCAGACCACTGAAATTCTTTATAAGAAAACTCAGAAAATATGTATAACCGATTTTGATATGCAGAAAATAATGCAAGCTAAAAACAAAGCTGCTAATATAGAATTTTTTTATGGAAATTCGAAGACTCAATCCTTCTATATCTCTCGTTCTTCTGTTGTAGGAAGACTTTGATTTATACCACTTAAACTATCTACTTTAGCTATAGCACTTACCTATTGCCTATACCTGAACTCATAACATCCACTATACAATATGAATCATAATCATATATTCTGAACTCTCGATTTGTAAACCACCACCTCAATATCTGTATAATTCTTAATGTCTCTTATGCCAGTGTTTGTGTGAATACTAGCACTCAACTATTCTAAGAATCTCATCTCTCGTTTTTTGTATAAGCGACTGTGTATGAGAATTTAATCATTTCGAGTGTATACCTCTCAAATGTATGTATCCTCAGGGAAAGCTCTCATTTATTTAGGCTCCCTTTTTTTGAGAAGAACTTTCTATTCTTGATTTTCTTCCTTTTTTGCACTTCTCTCGGTTATTCTCTCTATCTGTATCAATCGATGTCTTGACCATCTTTTAGTTCTCCTCAAATAGGTGCTCTTGCAACATTCGAATGTAGGAGACGATAGTCATATGGCAACGTTCAGAGCTTTATTTTGATTTGATCTTTCATAGCTTGGAACAGTTGCAGCTTCAAATCCGTCTTCTCGAATTAAATGCTTTTTTACTGTCCTTCTTAATAAATGCACCTGTTCTTCAAAATGTTAGGGTGAGTTTCTTCTCTTGATAGAACTCTTTGAAGAACAGGTGCGTAACTCTTTGAACAGTGAAAATCTTCTTATCTGGCTGATGATTTTTAAGCGGAGAAAGCCTTCTTTTATCCGGATGATCTTGTTCAGAATCTTTATCCAGAAACCTAAATTTATCCCGAAGAAAACTTTTCTCGGAAAGCTGTTCTTATCCAATCTTATCCGGAAAGTCTTTATTTTATCCGGAGCTCTCCGTTATGCAGATGATATCTTTTGAGCGATAAGCTTCTACGTCAAGTTTACCAACTTTCTTCTTAAAGAACTGCTGATCCGGATGTTTTTCTTTATCCCGATGAGCTCTTTCACTACTTCTATGTCCTTTATCTAGATAAGTTTCATCGCTCTTTTTCAATCTTCTATCAAGAGAGAAGCTATAATTTTCTTCATCTGGTTACCCTTGCATCCACTAATCTGTACACTTGAGTAAATATGTGAAAATAAAACAACAAGTTTTGTGTGATCTAAATCAAGAGTGCTAACATTTCTAAACCTATATTATTTATACTAAATGTGGTCCTAAACAACTGAAAAACATCACAAAATCACTACTCGACATTAAATTTATGGTTAAAGTACAATTTCATCTATTTTTTTTCTATTTTTCCCTTGGAATTGCAATGCAAAACAAACTAAAACCGTAAGAATTGCATGATAGAAAATAAAATTCAATGTATATTCGATGTCTTATATTAATAATCTTAATCCTTTTAGTGATCAAACATTAATGAATCAGTCATTAAGATTTGCCAACATAAATAGAGGCATATTGAAAACTCACAATTGGTGGAATGGTAGATTGGTGAGTATCCAATCCATGAACGTGTTGCCGTATTTCCTACACAAAACCCACCGCCATTGGATACCAAACGAAGTTAAAGTTCTTTAAGTCTAAATAATAGACAGCCGAAACATAAAGCATAACTATCATGAAAATGTTAAATCAGCAAGATAAAACTACCGTCGAAGAGGAAACAAGGAGCTTACGAGAGGGGTGAAGTTGCGGGAGAAGATCACTTCAGAAACGCAGCGTTTTGATTCTCCGGAAGCCTTTCGCCGAAAATAATCCTATGATCAACAAATATTTTGATGCATCTTCTCCATTTTCAACAGCCATGCTTCTGTTGTTTTTTCTTCTACATGTTTAAGGATCAATTATTTTTTAAAACAATTATAAATTATACAAAAAATACTAAGTCTTTATCAACTTCAACCCTTTTCTTGAATTAGGAATTAGGAAAAAGTTTGCACTTTATTTATTTAGAAAATATTAATGAAGGATAATTTATTGCAATTTTGGTGCTTGTACTTCTGCTGCATGTAGATGTACTTCCCTGTTATGTACTGTACTACCTTCGAGTATATAATAAATTAAACAACTCAAAGGCGACTCAGGCTTATAGGATATTAGTTCACACTCCCTTATCTTCCCCATAAATATTTAAATTTGTAAATATATTATATCAGTTATAGACATAGGTTTCGCTTATTAAATTGTACGAAGTTATTAATTGTATGTCAAATCCTGACAATATGCAATTAACTAAAGCATACGTACCAGGAAAAATAACTTATTAATCATACTGATACTTGTGTTTCGTACAAATATAACATTATTTTACTTTTAAATATTCTCTCTATATCCATTTTGCCAATTGACTTTCGCATTTTATACGCCAATTACAATTGATTTTTTGCATTATTTTACTTTGACCTGATGAAAAGACGTCGAGATCAGTTGAGATATCTTTCTTCTTATTATTCTGTTGCTTGAGCTTTCTTCCATCTTCTGATCTTCATTCTTAACTTAGAGATTCTCAGTTGCATCTTTTGTTTTCATTTAAAAATTCATCTGGCTTTGATTTTCATGGTGATTTCGGCATAAATCTCATATTCATGCAAGATATATAAATCCCACAAACAGTATTCCAAAATTTTCCTCTTTTAAACGATATTCGTTTATGTATGAAGTATATATTGATCTTGCTTGAAATTTGTTGCAGATGCTACAAAACTATTGCTAGTTTCTCCATTGAAGTCCCAAAGTTACTACTCTATGATCTCTGAATCAATTTGATCGGTGATAATAGAATATCTGTGGTATACATATAGGCTATACATACATACACACGCACTTGAGGGATATAGACAGCACGAAAAATAAGATATAAACTGGGTTTTCTGGTAAGATAGTCCTCATAATTTGAGTCCAACAAAATTAGGTTTTCCCGGCCTTGCGCTAGAGGGATATTTATTTTGGAAAATTTCCCATTTTTATATACGAAAATATGTCTGGTTTACCACTTAGTAATCCTTACAATACCAGTGACATCTATTCTGAATTCTTGAGTCATCTTGATCCACTGGATGATTATTCCTTGCAAACATATCAAAAAACGTTACAGCCTGACTGTGATATTAACCTAACCGGTACCCGGGAAAGGACGATTAACCCGGAAGCTGTTTCCGAAGATGAGCAACATAACTTGGCGAGAAAACAAGAAGTGGCATCGGTTAAGGGCCAGAAAAGGAAGAGAATTAGCAACCCTAGTTCCAAGAAAACGAAGAGGAAGACTAAAAATAGTGATTGTGATGTAGATGCAACATTGGAGCAAATTGGTGCGCAGGCCGAAGGGACTTCCGTTGCAAAGAAGATGGATCATAATGCTAAGGAGAGAATCAGGAGGATGAAGATCAACGCATCCTTCCTCGCTCTGCGGTCGTTGCTTCCCGACTCCAGACGATCAAAGGTTCGTCTACTTATCTGGATTGAATTGATTTCGCTAATTGAATTTTGTTCTTGGCATAAGCTCGATATTCTTTTAATAGTTTTTTAATATGTGACATGATATATGATTGAAAGATTAACATAAAATGATACATCATATTACTTTCAGCTGATTTGGAGTGTAGCTAGCTGGTTCTTATCATTAAAAGTAAATTAGGATGTTAAAAGATAAATGTAGGGACATATAGAAAACCATCAAACTAGAAATGCAATCTAATCGATATAATATAATGTTCAGAATAGATATGGATATGAAACATAAATGTATTCCTTCCCATCTTCGTTCAATGCAAGCTCTCTCATGATATTCTCGACAAGTTACAGACAAAAATCATGCATGAAATAAAAATAGTTTTTACTTGGAGAAGAGATTTTCGAGTCTAGAACTCGAGATGCGGCACAAAGTTTATGTATCTCCTCTCAGCTCCATGTTCCAATTTGAGTCTACCTCCTTAATTGCAAGTAATAATTACTCAGTTATATAACCAGAAGTTTACCATCCCTGCATTATACATCGATCGCGTCTCAGGAATCAAACGATATGTGAATATATCTTGCAGAAGAGGTGGAGTGCACCATCAATAGTGGATAGAGTTCTTAAATACATCCCCGAGCTGCAAAATCAGATCCAAGAACTGAAGTCCAAGAAACAAAGCTACGAGCAACATGAACAGTCACCGAAAAGCATTGAAAATCCCTCTTCAGATCTCGATGAAGATCGCTCTATCTCCATCACTAGAATCAACCAAAATGAAGCGATCGTCCAAATTTGCATGCGCAGCTTAAACGATGAATCTCGAAAGGATTCCCCCTTCGCGAATATGCTGCAGAAGGTGGAAGATGAAGGATACCTTATCAGAAGTGCTTCCACACTTTATGTGAGTGAGGATAGAATCTGCCACCATCTCCATATCCAGGTATATACATTTTATTTTATTTTTTGTGCGTTTGATTGTCTGTTTATTGCATTGGTCCCTAGGTAGCAACTCTCTATATATCTTAGGAATAATAACGTTGGAGTTTTAAACATGCTAATTAAAAAATAATTAGCGAACTACAAGCTGAAAAAGCAGTACTGATTTACGAAAAGTACCGCAACTGTACTGTGCAAACACACATTCGTACAATCTTAATTATATATATATAATATACATAATACACAAAAATATGAGTTGAATATTAGACACTATATTAATATATTTTCTTTTAGTATTCTAAATTATCTATACCTATATCTATATTTATATCTATATATTTTTATTTTTCTTTTAGTATTCTGAAAGATAAAAGTCACTAGAATAATTAGAAGATGAGAGTAAGTTTATACTATCATTATCTACTCTTCGAGTACATTAGCATAAGATGAGAGTCGTTGAAACGAGGATGTTAAGATAGATTTGCAAATATATGACAATGGAGAACACAGGAATTAAGTGAGAAAATATGGAGAAAAGTCGGAGTTGCACCTATTGAGTCCCTTTAAGAGACAAATATGGCTGACATGTTTTTAAGCTACCAGTAGAAGATCCAATTAGGTGATATGAGATTTATCGAGTATGCAGAATAAAAGAGAACGATGTTAGCACGATAAAATTAGTATAAGTCCCTTTAGGATAAAAAAATGTTTAATGGGGGTATAGAACATAATGGCGATAAATGGTCCATAATCCCATGTCCATTTAGAGGGGATGAAGCTTTGTTGTATAAAAGATAATATTTTGAGTCATGGGTATTTCGATTTGATATAGGTAGGAAATACTATATAGGCATCGTGTTCAACTATATTAATTTCAGTAGATTAATGAATTGAAGATCTCATTGTGATCTCAAACAGATAAGCTCACGACCAAAAGATGGTGATCACAAAATGAATTTTTCTTACTTGTCTAGAAAAACCAATTAGCACATACAAAAGCAAGGAACGTGGCGGTTCACATAGATCCCTTCTCGAATGATTTGTGTCAGCTTGACAGAAGATATTCATTGTAATACAAAATCATTTTCCCCCCATCTTCATAATATGGGCTTGAAAACATTTTAAGAACCTTAAAATTTTTGTAGCGCAAAGTTTTTAATTTAAAATGCTCTTTCAAGAACAACATGCTTTGATACCAATAATTGGAAATGTAAGATTCGATATCATGTCACAAATCTCTGATACCAATTGATAGGGCCGGGAACAGATCGTGCGCTGCATTTTTAAAATGAGCGCGACATCACAGAGCAAAGTCGTGCATGATCTGAACTAGATTGGAGCTGCAATATCTCCGATTTTTGAAAGGTTTGAGCACCAAGAGTATATCGGGTCTGGTCTGAAATATCAAGCGGAAAATAACTGACATATTCCCTGTAAACTGAAAGAAAACGGTTTAAAACAATGTGTGCATGAAAGCAATAAACAATACGCTGATAACGGATAGAAGACGATATTTGCTTGTGGAAGTTCGAAGGCGACACCTTCTACGTCTCTCATTCTTTCAAACTGAAAGGATCTACTAGAAGAGTTTGATTTAACAACACCTTGTACAAATCCACCTTAGATGAAACTTACCACACTGCCGAAACTGAGACTCCTAGACTCATCTCTCTGCACTTGTTTAACATCTCTTTGCGAAGACTATAGATACTAAGCTTTACGTCTTTGTGTCAAGACAGAACTAATAGATTTGAATTGTATTCACTCAACTAATCTGATTCGCTCAGCTCTACATTTGTGAGTGAATGTGTGTGTGAGAAATTTTCAAATACAGTGCATTCTGTCAAATTTATTCTCGCTTACTAGGAAGTGCTTTCACTAAGCTAATCTCTCTTTCTCTTCCCTCGCATGGACTCTCAGACTGGACTCTGTCTTTCTCTCTTTTCTTTTCTCTCGTCCATCCATCTGTCTGTCCTCATGCTTCTTGAGAGTCTCTCTCTTTGTCTTCAGTTCAGGTGTATATATAGCCTCTGTACTGATATGAACGTTGGACATAAGATTATAGCCGTTTGAAAAGACTTCTGTAAAGTTATGACATTGTGTGCTCGTCGTCCTTTCTTCGTACATGATTAAGTACATCTATTGATGATCTTTGACTTTTCTGAACTGAATTATTCATATATGGTAAATTATTTTAAACCACTTCAATTCAGTCTTGAGCTAATTTGTTCAAACTGCTTTGTCTGTTTGAGCTGATAGTCTGTGCTGGTCGGATCTAAACTTCGTTCTGATCTGTTATGCTCAATAAGGTCTTCTCTTCTTATGAATTGATATGATCAGTGAACTACACTGCTCGTATCTGTTTTGAACTGTTCTGAACTATTCTACTCTTCTCATCTCTGAACAGATAGGCTCCTCTTTTCAACTGAGCTAAGTTATTCGTTTATAATGTACAGTTCTTCAGTTGATTTGCTCTACTCTGTTATGATCTGATTCCGACTTGGCCTGCACGCTCAAGAAACTGTTAGAAACATAACAATAAGTTTTCTGTTCATCAAATATCTGTTTCCAGACCCAACATGCTCGCTCCCTCGAACAAATCGGCTCATCCTCCCAAAACGTTACAGACACGAATTATAAAGCGCGCACACACACAACCACATGTATAAATATAATACAACAAAGTTACACGACTCTGCCGGGTTAGATATTCGTTAGGGATATCCAAGCTCCAAACTTATGAAATTAAATAAACTAAAAGAATATTTGCAATAGCTTCCGCTTTTTCCAGATGTGATTAAATGATTGGTTACGAATAAATTCGAACAAATTAGAAATTGATAGAGCTTGAAAATGAAAATTATTATTGAAAATTAGAGTGAGTAGTGTTTAAAAAGTAAGTTCTAGGTCATTATTGTACTAGCTTTTCCTATAATCACTTTTGTAGAAGCACAATTACCCCTTTCATAGCTCGAAATTCTGCTTAATTTTAAGCATAGTCTAACACAGAAGTTGCGTATGAAAAACACTCAATACTAACTTTTTTTAAAGCTCATAATAACTTATTTTAAGTGATCACAAACACTCCCCAATTGTTAGTCAGAGAATGGAAATTGTGCATTTATAATTTCATATAATCGGATAATTAACTAGTAGGCAAAGTATATTAAACATTATACAACTTCTGAGCAACTAAATTAATTACTAATGAGCCATGCTGATGAAAAATTCCTAGTTATAATTTTATTGTTGGCATTTCAAATTTATTAAATTTAAACTTGAAGAGAGGACCCACCCACCCCAAATTATTGTGTTAATAACATATTTATATAAATTATGTATCAACTAACAATTACAATCAGAAATGGAGAAATCTATAGCTTTCATGGTTTACCTCGTGTTTTGGCGCCTCTTCCATATAATTTTGATATGTAACAAGAACCTGATGGAAAATTGTTGTATCATATTTGGTGCAGAGTTTTTTGCTCCGCGCCAAATCTCTATCTTTTCTTTTTTTTTTATTATACTAAATATTATTGAAAAAATAATTTTAAAAAATCAAAATTAATAAATAATTTAATTAATTAATTTTAATAATACTAATTAATATTTAGGGATATTTCTGTTTTTTGTTTTATATTAAAAATTTTAAAACTTTTTATTATATATATATAATTAATAATTTAAATGAACTTAATATTTCTATTAATTTAAAATATTTAATTAATTAATAGAATAATAAATCAATTAGATCCCGTTCCTTCAAAATCACATGGTTCAATTAAATTTTATATATTAAAGTTATTTATTTATTTTATTATTTAATTATTTAATTACGTTTCTTAATTTATATCAAATATTGTAATTTATTACTAAAATAGTAATTAAAATATAATAATGATTATAGTGTTAAACTATTAAGAAACATTAATATATAGAATTAATGCATATTATGTTTTTGTTGTATGATTTGAAGTAAGCGGGTTGAAAATGTATATGTATTTGGTGCAGAAACTGCACTATTTTAGTGCAGAAATTGCCCAAAAATAGAGTTATGAGTTGGAAATGGTCTAAGGGAGGTAGTTTTGAAAAATATAATCATTTGATTATGATTGAAAATACAAAGATTTTATATAACTTTTTTTTTCTTTGACGAGATTTTTTATGACTTGAAATGTGATAACGGACATATAGTGAAAATAAAAGTTACTTTGACTCTTTAACTTTAATAAGATATAACGTTATTGTTATCTGCATGCAGCTGATATCGCGTATAGTTAATATGAATACCAAGAATTTTGGGCAACCACGAAACGCACATGAAACAGACGAAAAATTTCATACAACGACTACCCCTTTGTTATATATACTAGTAATCTTGTATACGCAAAAGCATATCTTGCCCTCAGGGGCACAGACGAGTTGGTAAGATCTGGGGTGATGTGGGAATAACTTCCCCGGCTTCACGGGTTCGATTCTCGTGTGGAGCATATTCCCCACTGAAATATTGTGGGGTATGCTCTGGGAATTAGTCCGTTATATGGGTCCTCTTCCTCGGGCCCTGCCTACTCGTGCATATCCCTCGATTTACCACTTGTATAGGTCAAGGGGTCTCTGTCCTATACAGGGGGTTAGCCCATTAATGGATTAACTTTTTAAAATAAGCAAAAGCAATAATCTTGTATGTCTGCACAAATTTTTATTTAATAAATAATTTTTATTCAATCTAAGTTTATATTTCAATTACGAATTTGTAAGAAAAATATTTAACTATTATAAATTTTAAATATTGTGTGTTTTATAAATTTAATGGTGAATAAGAAAAAAGAGAAGACATAAATGAATGAAATAACTAAATCGTCTTTGTTTCTCAACCGCATGTCCACATTTATGTGGTATAATGTAACTGGGTAATAAAACATTTGGATGGAGTTGACCAAAAGAGCTATTTACATAAATATTATCATTAATAATATCTAAATCTAACCATTTGTAATGGTGTGGATAATGTGTTTTTTCCAAAAAAAAAAAATAATGATATATTTTGTTTATGAGATTATGATAATATCATATATTTATCACAAAAACTGTGTGAAATTGTCTTATAGGCTATATTTCATAACATGCATAACACATATGAAAATTTTAATAACAATAATGCACTTGATCGAACTTCGTCAAATTGATGTGACTTATAAAAAATATTATTTTTTATTTTAATATTAGTTTTCACAGTAAATGTATTATTATATAGTTTTGGTTGGATCGTCTAACGGATTTAGAAGAACGTCTAGTAACAAGAGACCTATCCATATCTTATTTGGTATGATAAAAGTAATATGGCCATTTAAAAATTGTCATACCAAGAAACCAAAGGAATTCTTTGTAATAGTACATATATCAGTGCAGTTTTTCACACTCAATGTAATATATATGGAGATATGACATTTTGTTATCCTAAACTTAATGTGTGTTCAATATTTTTTTAATAAGATTGATCTATTTATCTGAAATTTCAAATGTAGATATCATATAATTTTATTATCTAAAAATTGATCATTTTTTAATTCGATTTTTTAAAATCTTATTGAGTAATTTTTTGTACTTGAAAATGTGATTCAAAGATACAACAAGTATTTATTGTAAATTTGTAATGTACTCATACGTTATAACATAGTATATAATATTGTAGAGTTTACTAAACATAGTTAAGTGTTATTGATTATTGATTAATGGGCGAAAGATATAATACGCATAGAGCATCACCTCCCTTCATTGGGTGTGGATGTAAATAGGCTTTTGGAGAAATAACTAAAATTTTGCTTTTAGGTGACTTTATGAATTGAAAGATCATGTTCATTTAAATCGAATATCCGACCTACAATTATTTATCTATATAAATTTCAATATATTACCACCCATGTATTTTGTTTGCATATATGTTCCGCTGGTTCCCTTTGTCGGCGTCATTGAACCTCATTAGCATTTCAAAAAGAATTGGAGGCTCAAAACGAATGGTCAAAAGAATTGGATATATGAAACAATACATATATGTGTTATTTATATTATGTTAAATATTTTGGTAGGAATTTTCAATATTAGTTGATAAGATCCGTTCGTAACTATTCAGTACTAAGATATAACTTGTGAAAATGTAAAATAAATATCTTAGGGCCGATGATGTTTAAAAGCGATATCAAGGACCCATATAAGGATCGATAGTGCAAACTAATGCAAGGAAGCAAAACTAAATACTTTGCTTCTGGATCAAAAAATTTACTCACATGCTTCTCTGTTAAAATACTTTTAAAAGTTTTTGTCTGTATAAAACTTTTTATCCAACCAAATTTTCACCAATTAAGTGATATGAAAGACAAATAAAGTACTTCACTGGCTAACATGCAAACACAGGTGCAATATAAAAAATGTGGTGCAACAAAGAACATCCAAAAGCATCTGATTTTGAATTTTCTTATTTTGATTTTTCGAACGTGATAATCACTGTGTTGGATCTGTAAAACAGATCAGATCTGAATTTTTGATTAAACACAAAACTTACTCTTAAGTTTTCTAACGATTTAATCAAGTGCGTAGGTTTAAACTGTAAGCAGATCAGAAGCGAGCTGGTTCAGATCAACTGCGAGCTGAAGAAGCAAACTATAGCAGATCAGAAGCGAGCTGGAGCAGATCAGCTACGAGCTGAAGAAGTACGTTGTAGCAGATCAGATCAGACCAGAGCTGCGAACTGAAGAAGTATGTTGTATGAACAAAGAACACAGTTCAGCGAAGAAGAAGATCAACTTAGAACATAGATCAGCTTAGAGCGTATCAGCTTTAGGAAGATCAGCTCAGGAAACAAGATCAGCTTAGAACATATGAAGAGCAGATCGCATAAGTCAGATAAGAGCTGAAGACAGATCAGATTAGGTGATCCAACTCAGGAAATATAAGCAGAAAGAACAGAGCAGAACACCTCAAACAGCTCAGAGCTGTACAGTGCGGAACGAAGCAGCTCAAAGCTATACAAAGCAGATTATAGCAGAACAAAGTTGTACGAAGCATATTAGAACAGATGAGAACTATAACAGCTTAGAAGGAGCTTCGTAGGGGATCAGCTCACAGACCAGCTCAGACGAACAACTCAAAGCTAGAACAGCACAGAAAAGACTATGAACGAAACAACTCAGAGCAAAATAATGAAGAAATGAAACAGCTCATAGCTGAACAAGACAGAACAACACAGACATAATCAGAACGATGTCGAAGTAGCTCAGAGCTGAACGAACTAGAAGCTTTGTCAAGATCAGCTCGGAGCTGAACTAACTGGAGCAACACAGACCAAATCGTAGCAGAAACAGCTCAGAGCCATATGAAGAAGTCAAACAGCTCAAAGCAAAGACAGCTCAGAGAACATCTCAAACCTCGAGAACAACTCTCAGATTAGAGCAAATAAGTTATCAGAACAGAACGTGAGGAGTTCAGTTCTCAGATCATATCGGGAGATCAGCTGAGAACGTCTAAGCTGAAACAACAGAGAGCATCGATCAACTTAGAGGTCTAAACTAGTGCAGTACAGTGCAGATCGTAGCAGAACAGCTCAAACAGCTCAGAGCTGTACAGATAAGAACAAAACAACTCAGAGCTGTAGAAAGAAGGTCGAAGTAGATCAGAGCTGTATAGAGAAGAACAAAAAATCTCAGAGCTGAGGAAAGAAAATCGAAACAGCTTAAGAGCTTAGAGCAGATCAGATCGGGAGATCAGCTCAGTTAAGCAGTTCAGACAGAATCAGCATAGTATTTACATCAGTTCAGGGTGAACAACTCAGAGCAGAATCTGTTTAGAACAGCACGGATAAAATCAACAGAGAGTCGATCAGCTTAGAGCAGCAGTTTAGAAGAAAAGCGCAGAAACAGCTCAAGAGCATAAAGACTCAGATTAGAACAGCTTAGAGTAGTTCAGTACATAAAAGTCAGCGAGCAAAGCTGATAAATGACAAATCAGCTAGGGATATATACGATCACATTTTGAGGTGCCGTATACGACAATTAGCTTGATTTGATGTATTGATATCTCAAAATTTCTTTATAGTCGTTGGGACTACTTTTCAACTGAGAACGTCGGTATGTGTGCTAAAAGAAGAAAGCATTTAATGAAGACATGCGAAGAACTATACAAGATTTAAATACTCAGCAGATAAAGCCTTTGGATGTATACGAGGTGTCAACGGGTATATTTGCACAAAGACTACATATATACAAGGAAGACACACCAGTGAAGAAGATATAAAACATACAAGAACGAACAGTGAAAACCAAGTGAAAAACGAACGAACACAAAACTATACTATTCGTTACGACTCAGCTCTCAAAAGCATAAAATTCATTTTTTTGAGATCCTCTAAGCTGGTAACTCGGCTTAGAGGTTAGCCGTAGGCTTGTAAAATTATTTTAAAAAAGTTTTTGTGAAAATTTAGTGAAGGAGTTCATTCACCCTCCTCTAAACTCCTGAGCTGTTGTTTTCGATCCAACACACTGTTCTGATCAGATTCATTGTTTTTTATCGTCTTTATGACGTGGCAAACCTTTATTCTACCTGGAGAATTCTTCTTCATCCACTCTAGATGGATTTTCCACCAGTTTCTTATTATGCGGATAAATTTCTTCATTTGTCATATCTTCTCCAAATCTAGGCAGTTTCTACTTTATCCGAATAATCTCCTATATTCGTTCTTTTCAGCTGCTCCTTATTCAGATGAACTCCTTATCCAGTCTTCTCAGTTGCTTATTATCCGGTCTTCTCTGCGTCTTGCACACTTATAACTAATATGGTAGCAATGTTTGTATT
>KV007781.1:1859-34213 GCA_001598015.1 Dorcoceras hygrometricum
GCTATAGATCCGATAGCTATGCATACATCTTGGAGATCGAATAGTGACATCGCGAGTGTAACTAGGTAAACACATTTACTAAAACACTTCTAGTACTCTGGCCAGAGATTTATACACTAATATCCCCTCAGATAGCATAGAATATCCACGCATGTCTGCGAGCGGTGAATCCTCGACAACGATGCATCGACTCCTACATGCATCGGGATCTCACCCCATCCCGATGCCTTATGACCCCAAGTGAGTCGGCAAACGGGTCAAAGTGAGACGCCTATCATGTAGAGTCTCAATGACGTTTCGAGTCGTGAGGACTAATCAGTACAACCAAGACCTCGGACTTATCCACTCGACAAATGGTAACCACTTGGAAAGTCCGAACGAGGGTAGTTCGATAGATCACCAGGTCACTATCTATCTGCATGCTCAGAACATCACAATGTTCCCTACCAATGAAACATGGTACTTCGCATCGCAGATACTAGTCTCGAACTCGGGCGGCCTTATCCTCATTTTGACGGTCCAATCGACTAGAACGTGTTCAGAACACACAGCGACTATTAGATGTGTTTCATGATAGCCGTCATACCCACTATCACATCTAACATACGCTTCAGTGCATTCTAGGTCTTTACTCAACACAATTGTAAATCATTACACACATAATGAAAGTAAAGAATGCCATATAAGAAAATGCGAATATCATATATAAAGACTGTTTGTACAAGAGTCTATAAAACCCACACGCCACAAGTTGGCTAGTTGGGCATCTACTCTAACATAAAAATCCTCGAAAAAGAAAATGCATAGAGAAACACGATGATCATAAAATCGTGAATGATGTTCCAGCAGAAACACATGATGATGAACATGATGATGAAAATGTTCTGTTGAAACCACAAAATGATGTGAATCATGAAATCTCTATCAATTATATTAATACTGGAGAAATATGGAACCGAAATGATATGAAAGACATTGATGATATATTTTCTTACAATGTGACATTTGACATCATAAATGAGAATGAAGATCATGAACCAAAATCTTTTGGTGAATGTAAAAATCGTCAGGACTGGATAAAATGGAAAGACGCCGTCCAGGTGGAGTTAGATTCGTTAAATAAACGTAATGTTTTTGGACCTATAGTCCTTACACCTGAAGGTGTAAAACCTGTTGGATACAAATGGGTTTTCGTTCGAAAACGAAATTAGAAAAAAGAAATATTGAGATATAAAGCTCGGCTTGTTGCACAAGGTTTTTCTCAAAGGTCTGGAATTGATTATGAAGAAACGTATTCTAATAGTTGTGGATGCAATTACGTTTCGGTATTTAATTAGTTTGGCGGTGTCTGAAAATTTTGAAATGCGTCTTATGGATGTTGTTACGGCTTACTTATATGGATCGATTGATAGTGATATATATATATGAAAATCCCTGAAGGATTTAAGATGCCTGAAGCACAAAGTTCAAAACCCAAAGAATGTTATTCTGTAAAATTACAAAGATCATTATATGGGTTGAAACAATCCGGTCGAATGTGGTATAATCGATTGAGTGAGCACTTGATGAAAAAGGGATATGTAAACAATCCAATATGCCCTTGTGTTTTCATTAAGAAAACAACATCTGGATCCGTAATTATTGCTGTATATGTTGATGATTTAAACATCATTGGTACGAATAAGGAAATCCAAGATATTGTGATGTATTTAAAGGAAGAATTTGAAATGAAGGACCTTGGAAAAACCAAGTATTGTCTTGGTTTACAAATTGAGCACAAAGAAGGTGGAATATTTGTTCACCAGTCAAATTATACAGAAAAGGTCCTTAAACGTTATAATATGGATAAAGCAAATCCTTTAAGTACCCCAATGGTTGTTAGATCATTGAACATTGAAAAGGATCCATTCCGTCCATGTGAAGAAAACGAAGTTATTCTTGGTCCAGAAGTACCATATCTAAGTGCTATTGGTGCTCTTATGGATCTTGCAAATTGTACTAGACCTGATATATCTTTTGCAGTAAATTTATTGGCAAGATTTAGCTCATGTCCAACAAAGAGGCACTGGAACGGAATTAAGCATATATTCCGTTATCTACGAGGAACAACAGATTTGGGACTTTTATATTCAAAAGATGCCAATAAAAGTATTGTTGGGTTTGCTGATGCTGGATACCTATCTGATCCACATAAGGCACGATCTCAAACTGGATATGTATTTACACGTGGAGGCACTGCAATTTCTTGGCGTTCACAGAAACAAACTCTTGTGGCAACTTCATCAAACCATGCCGAGATTATTGCACTACATGAAGCAAGCCGTGAATGTGTATGGTTAAAATCCATAACAGAACATATACAAGTTATGTGTGGTTTACCATCTGACAAGAAGCCTGTGACACTATACGAAGATAATGCTGCATGTGTTGCTCAAATGAAAGAAGGATACATCAAAAGCGACAGAACTAAGCATATCCCCCCTAAGTTCTTCGAATTCACTCAAGAACTTGTGAAGAATAACGATATTGATATTCGTTACATTCAATCAAGTGAAAATTCGTCAGATCTTTTCACGAAGTCACTTTCTACAGCAGTGTTCAGAAAGCACATATACAATATTGGAATGCGCCACCTACGAAATATGTGAAGATTCAGTTGTGCCAACATGAGGGGGAGTTTACGTGACTGCACTCTTTTTCCCTTACTATGGTTTTTATCCCACTGGGTTTTTCCTAGTAAGGTTTTTAACGAGACAGTATCAAAACACGTAATAAGGACATCCAAAAGGGGGAGTATTATGAAATCAAATTTGGATGTCTATAATTTGTCAAATTTGGGTGTCTATAATTTGTCAAATTTGGAGGTCTAATTATTCAACAAGTGATTAAGACTTTATATTATTTTAATCATTTCATTTGCCTATAAATAGGCTTGTAATCTTCATTGTAAATACACACAAAAATATACAAGTTTTCTCCCAATTCTCTTCTCTATAAATTAAGGAAATTATAGAGAAATAATAATTTCCTATTAATATAAAATTAAGAGTTCGTTTGAAGCAATTAAGGAGCAATTAAGGATAAATTCAAGGTTATTACAAAGGTAATTATTTCATTTAATTTGTTAATGTTTCTTTTAATTTATAACAGTCCAACTATATTGGTTATGTTTTAATATTATAATATATGCTTAATCCTAGCTATATGAGAGATCGAAAACATCTCTTTTAGTGACTAACAATGGGAAAAAACAAAACAAAACCCAACAAAATCCAAGTTACAAGACAAAATTTTGACAATATATTAGTTTAATAAAATCAAGCCAACATAAAAAAATGCTAATCTCCCCTATTATCATATTAAAATCGGATGTATAATATTCACAATTTTTTAATTTAAATTAAAAGAAGATACTGTTAGATTTGAACTAACAATATCGGATACAAGTTGTCATGATACATTCACTACGATCGGAATCACTACCTGCGATAGTTCCCGATTCTTCACCAATAGAGAAGAGAATGGTATCGGTAAGATTAGTTAGTCTAGAATCTCAACTATGACAGATCAGCTCGGATGCAAGCTGATCCTAGAAAGGCTACTAGCTGAACGAAGAAACTGCTATGGGTTTACAACTTTGATCAGCACGAGTGCGAGCAGGTCCAGTGGCTTGTGCTGATCTTAGAGATGTAAGCCGATAATCTTACAGGTGAAGTCGATTATTATCTATTGAAGAATTGTACTAGTTCGGGGTGCGTTCGACTCAAAGAAGAAGATGATTCGCTTAATGGTTTGCTCTGAGCTGGGTCAGATCGGAGTCAAGATGACAAAGAAATCCTGTGCCGTGTTAGCCGTGCCGGGCAAGTGAGATAAGCTGATACTGCTGTATCGTGAACTGATTCCATGTAATGCTCTGAGCTGATAGCAGATTAGGGAGAAGATGTAAGCTGGATGCAGCTTTGGGAGTTACACAACATCGCAAGCTAAGTTGACCTTGGAGAGCTGGGTTGACCATTGCGAGCTGGTGTACCCTGAGACCTGTAAACGTGAGCTGCTATGAAAGCTTCGAGATTTAGTTGAGATAGCGAAAGCTGAATAGAGCCTCATAGCTGAACTGGAGATGAAACAACGACAAGAAAACCAGAAGAAGATATGAGATTTCCGAAATTCTATTACGGAGGTGAGTTCATATGTTATCCTTTCAAACAGTAGGTTAGGGGATGAGTCTAAATTATATTCGATTTCGAGGACGAAATCTTTCTAAGGAGGGGAGAAATGTAAGGACTGCAAGTGTATAACCAAGATTAACGATGATTAATCACGATTAATGGTTAAACTAATCACGATGATTAGCAGCTAAAGATGAACAGCTTGGATGCAAGCTCGGACACAAGCTGAAGGAAAACATGATGGATACACGCTCTTTTAACGTTACGCATGAACTCAGCTCTGAACGGGCGTGAAGTGATGGCTTATACTAAGATAAGTACTCTAAGCTGAATTACGACAAACTAGTGCTAGTGAGTACCCGAGATGGTACCAGATCGGCAGACATCAGCTCGGAGGAGCTGAACTGCATTTAGTAGCGACCAGATCGGATCATAGGTCTAAGCTGAAACCAGATCGCAGCACCCCGCTTATCAAGAACAAGCTTAGCGAGAACCAGCTTAGAGAAAGGCCGATTCGAGGGAACCAGCTTAGAGGACTAAATAGAGCAGGAAGTCTATCAGCTCCGAAGTATGCTTGAATTATGAATCAGCTTAGGAGTAAACATTTCTGTAGGGTGTTGTGTACTGCAGTAGAGGCGTGCTGGAGTTAGAACTGGATTCAGCTTAGAGGTGTGATGGGTGCTCAGAGCTGGTTGTCACGAGCTGGAGTGATGTGCGACGTCGTTTTGCGACACCAGCTTAGACACAAGCTGATCGTAGTTTTCTATGTAGAGCAGCACTGTTTGCTGTTACCAGCTTAGGTGCAAGCTGGTTGTGGTCCATACCGGATGAGAGCTGGCAGGGGTCAGCATTGGCGAGAGCTGGTCACTGGATTGACTCAGTTACAATGGATGTGTTATAGGATTATAGGTTCAGCTGAGAGGTAAGCTGAATTTAAGTCTGCAATTTGAGCAAGAGGGCATGATTAGTATGACTGGGTGAGCTGATCTAAGCATACGCGAGCTGGTCTAAGTACCTGATCTAAGTACGTGCGAGCTGAACAGTCCGCGAGAGCTGATCTGACGTAAGATCTGTTCACAAGCGTGAACTTCTCTATGCCCGAGCTAAGAAAGAGAACTGATCTGGGTGCGAGATCTGTTTTCCCAATGTGAACTGTTGAAAGCACAAGCTGAAAGCTGAACTGTGAGTGCAGACGTGCATAAATGGCCTAAGCTGAGTTATGTGTGCAGAATCATAAAAACAGCCTAAGCTGATCTGAGAATACTGTAGCTAATATCTGAAAGTTTGAGATATCTATCCACCGACTTACACCGACTTACACGTACTTAGACTCATCTTTTACACAGACCTAGATACCCTTATCTTCTGCAAGTTGTTGAATATCCTTATCCTTTAAGAGAAATGGTTCAAATTTATCATCTTGGGTTCCTACCGCGATAGCTTCTAGAAAAGCGGTGGTATGTATTATAAATAGTGATTTGTGATTCAAAGCGAAGGGGAGAAGAAAGCAGATTATTAGAGAAACCTTGTACCAGCTGAGGAAACAGTACCGACGATCGAACCAAGAAAATAGAGGAAAGCTAGTTTGTTCGTTCCTCATTTGACAGCATGATCACAGGTATAATCTGATATCATGTCTGAACGGGAACTGAATACTCGAGAGAAAGATGAGATTCTTGAGTTTTCCCTGAAAACCACGTATGTACTTGTTGCCTGAGTTTAGATGATAAACTGAATTATGTGATTTCTTGCTTGACTGATTTCATTATATACATCATGAGAGTTATTGTTGATTATGACATGTATACTGATATGTTTGCATTCATGTTGAGCCTCAAACCGATAGAAAGAGGGCAGTGTTAGAGTAGGATTAAGTCCGAGGTCATGGTTTTACAGATTAGCCCTTATTACTCGAAACGTCAGGTGCCTCACTTTGACCAGTTTACCGACTCAGTTGGGGTCATCAGGTGGCGGGGTTGGGTGAGGTCTCGATGCATGTAGGAGTCGATGCTTCGTTGTCGAGAATTCACCGCTCGTCCTTGTGCATGGATATCATATGCTATCTGAGAAGATAATAGTGTGACAAATCTTTAGCCAAAGTACTAGATGTGTTTTAGGTAAATTGGTTTACCTAATAACACATGCGATGTCACTATTTGATCTCCAAGATGTATGCATGGTTATTGGATCTCTAGCGACTCTCGATTTATCAATGGTCGTTGACTTGATCGGGATATTTGTGTTGAAAGGACCGTACTGTACACTAACCATGACCGACTGGTTCTTGCAGGAACTATCAGTGATACCTAGGGGATCATGGGGCGATGTTGCTAGACGCTTTACCATGATCCGATGGGTTAGTCCGAAAATGTGGTTTCGGAGTCACAAATGTTGTGAGCCCACGGCTAGCTGTATCCCTGAACCATTGAGGGTCACACAAGTGCTGGTTTCTCAATTTCTGCACGAAAATTAAGCTCAATTTGTTGAGTATGGTAGGAGATTAAATAGGGTCAAAATGTAATTTCCCTAAGCTTGGACTAGTTTGACTGTCCTTAAAGCTTACAGGGGCCAAACTGTTATTTTGGATTAGGTGGTCCGAAAAATTATTTTCACATCATAATGCTCAGTTTTGTAAACTGTGTAGATCGGTCCGATCTGATCGTCGATCGGGATTATGATGGAGCCACAGTTATGGACTTGAAAGCAATTTCACCTGGGCCTGGGCCCGACCGGCCCATTAAGCTGGTTCAAGCCCATGGAAAATCTATAAATAGAGGCCCTGGGATATTCATTTGAAAAGTACCAAAAGCTCCTCAGCTATATTCTCCCTTCCTCTCCTCTCCTCTCCTCCCCACGCCGTCGCCGCCCGCCGTCGACGCCGACGCCGCCGTCGAACTTGTTCCAACCGTTCTGGCGAGGAGATTCCGTCCATGAAATCTTCGTCGTGTTTTCTAGTGCAGACCGACGAAGGAATTAGGATTCCGGTCGTTGACCGGATTAGGAGGCCGACACAACCAACCGTTGAAGTGCCGATTTCCTCGTGAAATTGGTCGGAGCCAGGCACCTAGACGCCAGCAAGGTTTTGAACATTCTATGAATGTTTTTATAGGTTTATTGACCGCTCCCGGGCTCAAATTTTTAAATCTTCCGCTGCGCCCCTGGAGCGAGATCCGGATCCGCCACTGCGCCAACAGTGGTATCAGAGCTTTGGCTCGGATCTTTCAATACACTTATTATACCTGTATTGCATCAGATCTCAGATTTAAAAAAAAAAAAATTCTGACGCCGCTCCGCCGTCGCGTCTGCTGCCGCAAGCTTCCGCCCGCCCGTCACGCACGACGTGCTCACTAGCCGCGTGCAAATCGCGGCGGGGATCGCGGGATCGGGCGCACATCCCGTGCGCACATCTCGGCAGCCGTTGCGCTCCCGTTGCGCACGCTGGCCAGTAACCGTGCGCACATGTTTTTTCGAGCCTGTCCCAGGCGGTCCCGAGGGGTTTTTGGCCAATACTTGATATTGGGCCTTTTGGTACGGACAAAATTAGTTTTGAATTTTGAGATATTGGACTAAATGTTTAAGCCAAATGATGCAATTTTAATAACAAAATAATATTTTACTTATAAAATATGATTTTTATATTTAAAATATGATTTTGTTGGATAAAATCAAATTTGATTTGATTATTTTATTTATGTCGATTAATTGAGTTAATTGAAATAGATAATGTTTGGGATGATCGAGAGCCGTGCCCAATGTGTTAGGTGTATGCTACGTTTTACATTTTTTGGTTGTAATATTGTTGATATTCATTTCAAAGTGGGCCTGGTTTATGACCCATTCCCACCCCTTTTAAAATGTATCCCTATTTGTCATGGTTATTTAAATGTAAATATTAGACTTAGTGGGAGGATAATTTTGAAGATGGTGGAGATGATGATCAAAGATATTGAAAGACAGAAGACTTGTAAAACTGGAAGCTTATGTAATAGGATTGCATTTGCATACTGCATGTCACCTAGGATTGGACCTAGATCCGTGCCTGGCAACCACGGATCGCATATCTCTCTCTTATCGATCATCCCATTTATATATGTGATATATATATGTCCGTTATTTTAAATTTGATTTAAAATTATTGAGACCAAATTTCAAAATTAAAATCCCTATTTTAAATTTTATTTAAATTTTATATCAAGATCAAAATTTTATTCGATAAGCTAAGGGAATTTAAATATTGTTTAAAATTTCCTACCTTCCATAAACAATGGGTGTACGTCGATGCTACCCGTATATATGGCCCGACTCATATTATTGAGGGGGTTATGTATGCCGGAAAGCTGTACACGTCATTGACACTTGCTGTGAGTTGGTTGGAACTCCCTTTAACGTTGGCTCATATTATTGGGGACGTTAAGGGGACCGTCCATCACAACTCAACATTGATGGGTCATCTTGACACGTGATAGTAATCGGCGTCATATTATTTGGCCCTTACTGGACGTGAGGTAAATACATGGAGGTTGCACCTGTTGCAATTTGGGCTCTATCTTTTGAGGATCATGGTTGGCTGATATTATTCGGGACCATGATTTCTTGATTGGACTCTGTGTACCCACTAAGGAAACTTGCTTTCTCGATTTGATTTCATTAGAGGGTGGTGAAATCGTTAAAATAGTGGGAGGGTAATTCATAAAACTAAATGACCTTGTTTTATGTCTTAGCATTTTTCATAAATAGTCTGTAATGTATGTCTGTTTTTCTTTTCAGTATAAACTATTACAATGTCTTCAATCAAAAATCCACTTGCTGCTATACTGGATAGCAACAAGTTCACTGGTTTGAACTACCAAGATTGGCTTCGAAACCTCAAGATTGTATTGGCTTCGGAGAAACTTCTCTACACACTAGAGAAGACCCCCTCCGAAGGAATCCCTGCCAATTCCAGTCCCGAGGAGCTGGCAAAGCTGGACAAATGGTGGGACGATGAACCTAAGGCACGATGCTATATGATAGCATCAATGTCCAACGAAATGCAGCGGCGTTTTGAGAAGATGGTGTATGCTGCTAACATACACCTTCATCTCAAGGAGCTGTATGGGGAGAACTATCGGACTGAGAGGTTTACTACCGTCAAGGAGCTCATGACGAGCCGCATGCGCGAAGGGACTTTGGTCCGCGAGCATGGGGTCCGTATGATTGGACTCATTGAGAAGCTAGTGGGCCTTGATATCACGCTTCCACATGAGCTGTCTGTGGATCTGCTTCTCCTCTCCCTCCCTGCTGCATTCGACCCATTTGTGGTCAACTTTAACATGAACAAATTGGAAGTCACCCTTGAAGAGGTGATAAATATGATTTTCGTGTTCGAGGGGACCATAAAGAAGGACAAACTCGTCCTCCTTATGGGCTCTTCTTCCTCTGCGAAGAAGGGGCTCAAACTCAAGGGTAAGAAGCGTTCTGCCCCTGCGAAGGAGGAAAAGCCCGCCAAGAAGCCCAAGGCAGGGACTTCAAAGCCGAACAAATCTGAGGATGTTTTCCACCACTGTCACAAGCCTGGACATTGGAGGAGGAACTGTAAGGATTACCTCGAGTAGTTGCGAACTGTAAAAGGTATGTTCTACATTGAAATAAATATTTCTCTTAACTCGACTTCTTGGGTACTTGATACCGGATGTGGATCTCATATCTACAATGATTTGCAGGTAATGACAAGAAGCCGGCGTCTTAGAGATGGTGAGACCCACTTGAGGCTTGGCAACGGAGCAAGGGTTGCTGCTGAAGCTATAGGATATGTTTATTTATTTCTGCCTTCAAATTTTAAGTTGTTGTTAAGAAACGTTTTATTTGTTCATGAATTAATAAAGAACATCATTTCTGTTTCTATGCTTGATAGTGATGTATATTCTTGTCATTTTGCCAATTCTATTTGCAATATATACAAGAATGAATGTTTGATTGAACTTGGGGAACGAGAAAATGATCTATACGCCTTAAAATTGAAAGAGGTTCCAACTCGCGATGTGGAAACACATACAACAACAATAAAAAGGAAAAATGATAGTTTGAACCCGGCACAACTTTGGCACGCTAGGCTAGGTCATGTTTCCTTGAATAGGATGAACAAGTTGATTAGGAGTGACATGTTTGATATGTCTGATATTAACTCCCTACCAACTTGTGAGTCTTGTCTCAAGGGAAACATGACAAAATTACCCTTCACGGGCAAGCCTGAACGTGCTCAAGGCCTATTGGATTTGATCCACACTGATGTGTGTGGCCCACTTAGCATTGATACTAAGTCCGGTCACACCTACTTCATCACCTTTACCGATGATCACTCTAGGTATGGGTACTTGTACTTAATGAAGCACAAGTCTGAATCCTTTGAAAAGTTCAAAGAATTCAAGGCTGAAGTAGAAAATCAGTTGGGGAAAAGTATTAAAACACTTCGATCTGATCAAGGTGGAGAATATTTGAGTGCCGAATTTCAAGACTATCTTAAAGAGAATGTGATTCTCTCACATTGGACCCCTCCAGCCACACCATAGCTCAATGGTGTAGCGGAACGTCGTAATCGAACCTTGATGGACATGGTTTGATCTATGATGAGTTTCACTGAACTTCCTACCTCGTTTTGGGGCTATGCGCTCGAAACGGCGGTAATTTTGTTGAACAATGTCCATACCAAGACAGTAGATAAAACTCCATATGAGATATGGACGGGCAAGCCACCCAAGTACTCATACTTGAGGATTTGGGGATGTCCTGCTTACGTGAAGCAGACAGTGGGAGATAAGCTGGATAATAGATCCATCTTATGTTACTTCATTGGGTATTCTATTGAATACTGAAACGACCCATACTCCTCTAATGAAATCCTTTAAAAATTCAAACCAAACTTTTATTTTTATTATTTTTTTTATTTTTAAAATAAACATCCTCAAAGGGCTTCCCATTTCCATCCATACATGCTATAATATTTTAGATAGCGAAATTCAAGTCAAATCGCAGTCATAAAATTCGTCATAATAAATAAAAGTCTCAACATCCCACTTGCAAGTGTTCCTCGTCGATTTAAAAAAAACAATCTTTTAAAACTTAACATCTTTTAAAAGCATAAATGCGGAAACTGAAGGTCTTGGGTGTGCACTGCCGAGGTCCCAGCATGCCCAATCATCGCAGCCTCAAACATCCACCTCATCCTCACCTGCACACGATCAGATCTAGTGAGTCTAAAGACTCAACAAGTTCAAACCTTGATAGCAAATACTACGTATACATGCACATGCATCAAAAGTAGCAATATTTTAAAATACGCTTTAAACCTCAACTTCAAAACATAAATAAACTTTAAACATTAACATTTACTTCAAATCTCAACAATAAAGCGCATTTAAATAAACTTTTAACTTCAAAACATCACTTATACATCAAGGCATGAATAACATTTATCCTCAAACATTTAAGTGAAGTTTGTTCATTGCTGCGACCCCTCTGTTCGCTTGATCAAGCTATAAACCATAGTACTAGGCCGGAATAGCTCTACGGACCTCATGCGCCGTAGTCACCATATTCCTCTACGTCTTGGTCACAACAACTCACATTCCTCAAAACATTTTTCTTCTTTTCATTTGAAACATCAAACATCAAATATCATGCCATACATCATCACAAAACTCAACATTTCATTTAAAAAAAACTTTCTTCCTGTAAACATGTTTGTGATGCATGAAAAAAATAAGTAAAGTTTTAGCCAAGATTAATCGGGTTTGCCCCAAGCTTCTCAACGGGATACTCGGACACCCGAAGGTCTCGACGAGTCACCGGACAAGCCCAAAACTCTCCACAATCAACCCAAGCCTAGGAAATATAATTTTATACGTTTTAAACATGTTTACAAGCCATAAAAATACTGTAGGGGAGCCTTGGAGGTACTGCTATAGCCTCTAAACGATCGTCTCTAGGTGCTGCCTCCTATGCATTCCGGACGGACACAATCGGCTTCTAATTCATTTATCCTCAAAATCCAGCCCTTAAGACTCGACTTACTACTCCTCATAAACCTCTTAAGGACCTCTAAAGGATTTCTAAGTGTGCTGGAAGGGGAAACACACAACCACAACACCAACAATTAGACCAACCCAACCATAAGCTCTCCTCACTTGATCAAGCTGCACCTATTCGGCTATTCCCTTGAACCAGCATTAACCCCAACTCTAACCAACCCTATAACAAGCCCCTAAGATCCTCTAACCGTGCCTTAGACCCCATCCAAGGATCTGGTCGATCCCATGACAAAACAGCACGAAGGTTGAAGCCCTCACACCGCACAATTCTGCACGCTCCTTCCCACACTCGCGCATTGTTTCCTTTCGGCCAGCACTTAAACCCTTCTTAGGCCAGCTCTTGGCCAATACCAGGTGACTCTCTAGACCCTCCCTAACCTTCAACCTTGGCCCTTCCTCGAACAGGAACCATTCTGCCCAGCCATGATCATGACCGACGCATTCTGCACTACCACACAGATTATGCACTCAGAAATGTCCAGCCCCTATTCTGCTTGTCCAGCCCTATAAATTAATTTTCCAAACCTTCAAACCTCAACCTAACATTCATTTAAACATCCTCTAATGGCAGCCCTCAGCTCAGACCATCACACATAGCAGAAATTTTCAAAAACATACAGCCGGTAGGAAAAGAAAAACGTGTAACGCACTACATAAAGGAAACCAACATGCTGTAACGTAATGCTTTCAGAATAAATTTCCATGCAAAACAGATTTAAGAGCACACATATATGGTCTGATCGTGGCATCAAACGAAGATTTAAACTTGCCTCGCTCGTGAAGAACTCACGGTTAAAGTCTTGAAGCTACGCGGAGGAGGACGCGGGGAAAAACACCACTGCTTTACACCGGAAATCTCAAGGCCAAGGAAAGAAGCGAAGCTTAATCGGGGAAGGGAAACAGAAAGAGACACACTTCTTGTGGATAGGAAAAGGCTGGACTACTCCATTTTTATTCCTCAAAAACCGTCGGTGTATCATTATGTGTTGTGCCAAGTACTATATTTATTTTTAAGAACATGAGATGTAGGAATATGCTTTCCGTGTGTGGTGTCTTGATGTGTAGGAGTCCACTTTTGTGTGTGGTGGTTGTGAGTTGTTTTGTTGTATATAATGAAATTGTTTAGTGAAACTGAGGTGCAAGAATGTGGAATCTCGTGAGTGGTTGTTAAGAAAACAAAAACATGTGCTTTAAACTTTTGTAAGGATTTGCTAAGCAAGTTGACGTTGTCCTCTTCTATATATATATAAACTTTCTCTAAAAGAATTTCATTAATATAAAATTTTGCTCTCAAGCTTAGGAATTGTCCTAAAAATAATTTTTATAAAAACGAAATCAGTTTAACCTCGGTGTTCCCAGTCATCTCCGTTCCGACATCGTAACACCTGAACTAAAATTCTAAAAAAATTATAATGGTAGTCTTTATAAAATAATTTAGATAATTAAAAACATAATTAATTATTAAAATATGAGAAAATAATATTAAGACACGTGAATTCTAGTTAGGAAAATTCCTGGACGTTACAGGAGTAATGATTGTTCACTCGGAATAAAAATAAAATCTGAACTAGTAAATTAAAATTGTTAGAGTAGATGCCCAACTAGCCAACTTGTGGCGTGTGGGTTTATAGACTCTTGTGTATGACAATCTTTATATATGATATTCGCATTTATTCATATGACATTCTTTACTTTCATTATGTGTGTAATGATTTACAATTGCTTTACTACGTTGAGTAAAGACCTAGGATACACCTAAGTGTATATTAGATGTGATAGTGGGTATGACGGCTATCATGAAACGCATCTAATAGTCACTGTGTATTCTGAACATGTTCCTAGTCGATTGGGCCGTCAAAATGAGGATAAGGCCGCCCGAGTGCGAGACTAGTATCTGCGATGCGAAGTACCACGTTTCATTGGTAGGGAACATTGTGATGTTCTGAGCATGCTATACAAGAGAAAACTTGGGTCTGATGGTAAGGTACTGACCTACAAGGCGCGACTGGTCGCGAAAGGTTACACTCAAAGACAAGGTGTTGACTATGATGAAACCTTCTCACCAGTCGCAATGTTCAAGTCAATTAGAATCCTACTAGCCATAGCCGCATGGTACGACTATGAAATATGGCAAATGGATGTGAAAACTGTGTTCCTTAATGGAAACATTAAGGAAGAGATCTATATGACGCAGCCTGAGGGTTTCACATCTGTAGGAAGAGAGCATAAAGTATGCAAACTTCAGAGATCGATCTAAGCATCGAGAAGTTGGAACCTGAGATTTGATGAAACAATTAAAGAATTTGGTTTCATCAAGAATCCCGAGGAGTCATGTGTGTATAAGAAGATAGTTAAAAATGCTGTGACATTCCTTGTACTTTATGTTGATGACATTCTACTCATTGGGAATGATGTAGGAATGTTGCAATCAACTAAAGTATGGTTGTCTAGTAGATTCTCGATGAAGGACAGGGGTGATGCTTATTCTGGGAATATAGATCTATAGTGATAGATCGAAAAGGATGCTCGGACTCACCCAAGCGACCTACATCGATACCATACTTAAGAGGTTCTTTATGGAAGAGTCCAAGAGAGGACACCTACCTATGTGCCACGGGGTCACTCTATCTAAGTCTATGTGTCCAAAGACTGATGAGGAGATAGAGAGTATGACACGTGTGCCATATGCCTCGGCAATAGGTAGTATTATGTATGGTATGATCTCAACTAGATCAGATGTCGCATACGTTCTGAGTGTCACGAGCCGCTACCAAGCCAACCCCGGCCAAATGCATTGGAAGGCTGTGAAAGATATTCTTAAGTACTTACGAAGTACTAAGAATATGTTCATGGTCTATGGGGGTGGTGAACTGAAATTGGAGGGCTACACTGATTCTATCTTCAAATGCGATGTGTATGATTCGAAGTCAACCTCTGGATTTGTATTTATGCTCAATGGTGGTGCTGTCTCTTGGAAAAGTTCCAAGCAAGACACCATCGCGGATTCAACCACTGAGGCTGAGTACATTGCGGGATCAGCTGCTGCTAAAGAGGCGATTTGGATAAGGAATTTCGTCCAAGATTTGGGCGTAATCCCTGATGGAGTTGGTCCAGTGCCGATGTACTATGACAACACAGGTGCCGTTGTGCAAGCAAAGGAACCTAGGTCTCACCAAAGATCCAAACACATACTGAGAAAATACCACATAATCCGGGATATTGTGGCTAGAGGTGACATAGAAGTCGAGAGAGTCGTCTCTGCAGACAACATTACTGATCCACTTACGAAGCCCTTGCCAGGACCTTTGTTTGAAAAACATCGCGAAACAAAGGGACTATGTCTGATGAGTAGTTGGCTTTAGGGCAAGCGGGAGATTGTTAGAGTAGGTGCCCAACTAGCCAACTTGTGGCATGTGGGTTCTTGTTAACTCTATGTAAAACGATCTTTATTTATGAAATTCGTATTTTTTTATGGCATTCTTTATCGTCATTATTTTATAATGTTAACAATTGTGTTGGATAAAGACCTGGAATGCACCATAGTGTATGTTAGATGTGATAGTGGATATGATGGCTATCATGAAACACATCTAATAGTCACTGTGTATTCTAAATTCGTTCCTAGTCGATTGGGCCGTCAAAATGAGGATAAGGCCGCCCGAGTTTGAGACTAGAATCTGCGATGTGAAGTACCACGTTTCATTGGTAGGGAACATTGTGATGTTCTGAGCATGCAGATGGATAGTGACCTGGTGATCTATCGAACTACCCTCGTTCAGACTTTCCAAGTGGTTACCATTTGTCGAGTGGATTAAGTCTGAGGTCTTGGTTTTACAGATTAGACCTTATTACTCAAAACGTCATTGAGACTCTACATGATAGGTGCCTCACTTTGACCCGTTTACCGACTTAGTTGGGGTCATCAGGTGGCGGGGTTGGGTGAGGTCCCGATGCATGTAGGAGTCGATGCTTCGTTGTCGATGATTCACCGCTCGTCCTTGTGCATGGATATCCTATGCTATCTGAGAAGATAATAGTGTGACAAATCTTTGGCCAAAGTACTATATGTGTTTTAGGTAAATGGGTTTACCTAATAACACATGCGATGTCACTATTTGATCTCCAAGATGTATGCATGGTTATTGGATCTCTAGCGATTCTCGATTTACCAATGGTCGTTGATCTGATCGGGATATTTGTGTTGAAAGGACCGTACTATATGCTAACCATGACCGACTGGTTCTTGCAGGAACTATCAGTGATACCTAGGGGATCATGGGGAGATGTTGCTAGACTCTTTACCATGATCCGATTGATTAATACGAAAATGTGGTTTCGGAGTCACAAATGTTGTGAGCCCACGGCTAGCTGTATCCCTGAACCATTGAGGGTCACACAAGTACTGGTTTCTCAATTCCTGCACGAAAATTAAGCTCAATTTGTTGAGTATTGGAGGAGGAAGGATGGAAGTGCGACTTCCTAAAATTAAATAGGGTCAAAATGTAATTTCCCTAAGCTTGGACTAGTTTGACTGTCCTTAAAGCTTACAGGGGCCAAACTGTTATTTTGGATTAGGTGGTCCGAAAAATTATTTTCACATCATAATGCTCAGTTTTGTAAACTGTGTAGATCGGTCCGATCTGATCGTCGATCGGGATTATGATGGAGCCACAGTTATGGACTTGAAAGCAATGTTCACCTGGGCCTGGGCCCGACCGAAGCCCATTAAGCTGGTTCAAGCCCATGGAAAATCTATAAATAGAGGCCCTGGGATATTCATTTGAAAAGTACCAAAAGCTCCTCAGCTATATTCTCCCTTCCTCTCCTCTCCTCTCCTCCCCACGCCGTCGCCGCCCGTCGCCGATACCGACGCCGCCCACCGTCGACGGACTTGTTACGACCGTTCCGTCGAGGAGATTCCGTCCGTGAAATCTTCGTCGTGTTTTCTAGTGCAGATCGACGAAGGAATTGGGATTCCGATCGTGGATCGGATTAGGAGGCCGACACAGCCAACCGTTGAAGTGCCGATTTCCTCATGAAATTGGTCGGAGCCAGGCGCCTAGACGCCAGCAAGGTACTGTTCTGAACATTCTATGAATGTTTTTATAGGTGTATTGACCGTTCCCGGACTCAAATTTTTAAATCTTCCGCTACGCCCCGGGAGCGGTATCCGGATCCGCCGCTGCCCCAACAGGCAGAACAGCCTAGAAGCACAGAAGGCATAATAGCCTGAGTGTGACGATGTTTGGGGAGTTGTAGTGAGTGTCAAAGGATGTTGAGTTACGCCTGAGGCCTGAATACTCACTATAGTTGCTTCAAAGTCAGGAGAATGGAGCTGCTGGACATCACATTGGGATGAAGAGTTGGTGATGTATCTGTCGAACTGATTCCCTAGGATCCCAGAACCTTCGATCTTTTTGACATCAGATTTGATAGCCCTTCATTTCGACTCACCCACAGCATTCTTGATGATCTTGCATGTTCTATTGATTATACTGAGATTGTATTCTCACTAGTATTATCTGACTGTTGTTCTGTTTTTATGTGTGCATGTCAACAGGACGGGCGCGAGCTCATCAGACTAGCTAGGGGCAGTTCGACGTAGGACTTCGGTGTAAGAAGGTTTATGGCAGATGGATAGCTAGGGTGTGTACTGTAGATCAGACAGTAGGATTTTGTAAGGCTTTTGTATTTAACTAATTTCAACTATGTATCAGAACAGAGTTTTTTAGGAACAGTTTTGGAAAAACAGTTTGTAACTATTAACAGCTTACGCTTTTGCTGTGTGTCTATAGAATAAATGTGTTTTTTATATTGTTTACTGGCTTACGGTTAAATACAAATTAATCGCCCTCTACCGTGGTCCTCACACAGATCATCATGCAATGTCGTTGAAAATAATATAATAAACCGTAGCAGAAGCGTACCTGAAGACATAGTCAATGATCTTTGAGAAGAGCTGATTGATCTTCTAGATCTATGTGTAGTTCCTATTGAGAGTCCTTTTTATCTCTCTGGATCTATTCTTAATAATAGGATTTAGAGAATAGCAGAATTTGTTGTACACATAGATATAGGGACCATGACTATGATATAGACAATTATGTGTGGCTGTCTACTGTTATTTCCGGTTTAGCACATCATTAAAACAAAAATTAAACTTTAGTCTCTACACATAAAAGGCCACATCGTATCGGATATATTAAAGCTCAATAATTTAATAGCTATAGTTGATCATTTTAAATTGGTCTTAAACATACTAAACAACTCACAACATATAATCTTTCATATGAAAGCCATAATTAAATTGATCTACCAATCTCCCACTTGGGCTAATTGTGATATCTTACGATTATAGTTGTGAAAACCTTATAAGCTCAAAATGTTGTATCAGAAATGTATCTGTAACCAATCCGGTCCATCAAAATGCACCAACATAGGACCATAGCAGCCTTCGTTAAATTTATCATAAATTGACCCATCAATGGTCATATATGTGACACAGCTGAATGACATGGAATATGATGTGGATGTGTAGCATGGGATTTCATGTAATGTGATCATAACATGCATATTCCCAACTGGTCCTCCTTTAAACTTTAGTGAGATCAAATCTTAATGTTATCAGAGTGAATAAAAATTCAAAATTTATTTCTGCATAAAATATCCTTAAACAGTACGTAACAAAAAAACGTCTATAACAGATAAACATATAATATGACAAACCCCCACTAAAAATGAATATCACCAATCGACCCAACACCCATATGAGCAGTATGATCATGAAATTGTTTGGGCGATAGTCCCTTAGTAAGTGGATCCACAACCATGGAGTTTGTACCGATATGTTCGATAGACAACTGTCCACTTTGAATCTTTCTTTAACAACCAAGACCTTGACGTCGATATGCTTTGACTTTGTAGTGCTCCTGTTGTTATTGGAGTATGAAACTGCTGAATTATCGTCACAATGTAACTTTAATGGTCTTTCAATACCATCAACAATGCGTAGTCCCGTGACAAAATTCCGCAGCCATATCCCATGATTGGATGCTTCATAACAGGCTATAAATTCAGCAGCCATAGTAGAAGATGCTATAATGGATTGTTTAGCACTATTCCAAGAAATTACACCTCATCAAGGAGATAGACATAGCCTGATGTGGATTTCATACTATCTTTACATCCAGCAAAATCGGAGTCAGTGTACCCAATGATCTCAAGCTGATTCAACCTCCGATATGTGAGCATGTAATCCTTTGTTCTCTGTAAGTACCATAAAACTAGTTTGACTTCTTTCCATTGTTCCATTCTGGGTTACTTAATATTGTCCCAACATCCCTCATGTACGCAATACCCGGACGTGTACATACTTGAGCATACATCAGATATTCCACTGCTGAGTCATAGGGAATCTTCTCAATTTCATTTTTCTCAAAATAATTTTTATGGTACGGATTGAGAATGAAATTATCTTTTTTAGTCACACGGGTATCACCCGGTTTACTATCGTCCATCCCATGATGCTTGAGAACCTTTTCGATATAGCTTATCTGCGATAATCCAAGAATACCACGAGAACGAGCTCGGTATATTTGGATACCCAAAACAAATGATGCATCACCAAGTTATTTCATCTCAAAATATTCAGCTAAAAATCTCTTAATGTCATGCAAAAATTCTATATCATTACTAGCGAGAAGGATATCATCAATATATAAAACCAGAAAGATATGTTTGCTCCTACTAAATTTGTGGTATACACAATCATCAACAACATTCATCTCAAAACCGAATGAGAACTTGAAATACCATTGTTGAGATGCCTGCTTGAGTCCATAGATGAATTTCTTGAGTTTGCAGACCATGTTATCTGGGTCTCCAGGCACAAATATTTCTAGCTGCCTCATATAAATTGTTTCATCAATGTCACCATTGAGAAACACTGTATTCTCATTCATCTGGTGTAACTCAAGGTCGAAATAATGCCATTATAATTCTGAAAGAGTCTTTCAAAGAAAAAGGAGATAAAGGCTCTTTGTAATCAATGCCTTCTTTTTGAGTAAAGTCTTTTGCGAAAAGACGGACTTTGAATATCTCAACATTGCCTTTTGAATCCCTCTTGGTTTTAAATATTCATTTGCAACTAATGGGCTTTGCACCTTTAGGAAATGTGACAAGATCTCACACATCATTGTCCATCGTGGACTTTATTTCATCATTTATGACATAAGTTCACTTGAGAGAGTTAGAACTTTCCATGGCTTAAAGAAGGGTGATAGGATCATCCTACAGCAATCCAAGGTCTACGTCATGTTCATGAAAAAATACAATATAATCATCTGGCGCAACATTTCTTCTCTCTCTAGTGGATCTTCTTAATGGCATAGGTTCTTGAGGTGCTGGAGTTTGTTCATCTGGTTATTTTGGAGAGGAGGATCTCCAATATTGTCTGGTTGTATTGTGTCTTGGTCAAGGCCAGTAATTATATCCTGATCGATGCCTAAAGCACCTGTGCGAATATTGACATACTTTTCTGGAACGAAAATATTTCGAATCAGAACTCCTACCGCTAAATCTGCATCTTCAAAGAACCGGGCATTTCCCGACTCGAAAATCGACTTTTTTATGGGATCATAAAATTTGTACCCCCTAGATCTTTCGGAGTATTGATAAAATAAAAACTGACTGTTCTAGAGTCCAGTTTCCTTTAATGAGGCTTATAAGGTCTCGCTTCAGCTGGACATCCTCGAACGAGAATACTTCAAACTAGGCTTTTTGCCTGTCCAAAGTTCATAAGGGGTTTTAGTAGTTTATTTAGTCGGAACTCTGTTAAGGATAGATGCTGAAGTTTTTAGTGCTTCTCCCAAGAGTGAGTCTGGTAATGTAGAATGAGCAATCATGCTCCTTACCATATCCTTAAGTGTCCTGTTTTGTCTCCTAGCAACACTATTCATAGTGGGCGAGCCCGACATGGTTGTGGGACGATACCGCATTCCTATAGGAATTTACCAAAATTTTCTGGACATTGTTCACCTGAACCGTCATATCGACCATAGTATTCACCATCATGGTCAGATCTGATGCTTTTAATCTTTTTGTTGAGTTGATTCTCAACTTCAGCTTTATAATTTTGAACACATCCAATGACTGTGTCTTTTCATGAATGAGATAAATGAAATCATATCTTGAAAAATCGTCTGTGAACATTGTAAAATACCATTGACCATTCTAAGAAGCCGAAGGGAATGGTCCACATATATCAGTGTGTATAAGTTCTGAGACATTGGAAGTTCTGTTGGCGTCAAATCTCCTTTTATTGGTTTGTTTGCCTTTGATACAAATAACACAAATATTAAAATTGTGAAATCTAAAGGCTCTAGAATTTCATTTGACATAAGGAGTTTGATTCTCTATTCAGAGATGTGTCATAATCTTTTGTGCCATAACGCAGCTGAATTCGCATTATTATCTTTCTTTAGTGCCTTTACTGGTTTGAAGGGATTCAATAATTGAAGCAATAATATCCAAAGAATAAAGATTATCGAAATTTAGTAAAGAGCCGGAACCAACCAATTTTGAATCACGAAACAAACTGAATATTCTATTTCCAAAAGAACAAGAAAATCATATTTGTCCAATGCAGAAATAAAAATCAAATTCCATCTGAAATATGGTACAATAAATGTTTCAAAAAATCCAAATAATATCAAGGCTTTAATTATAATCTAGATTTCTCAATTGCTGTTAGGATCGATTTTTTTTTGGGGGGGTGCCTTGAGCTCTCACACAGCTTATACACCTCAAAAACCAAGATTACGTGCATTTAAAAGCATCTTTGGTTTGAAAATCAGAACGCAACTAGCAACCATATCACTCGTAGCAGCGCTGCGAGCTGGTCACACGATCTGATCTGTTAAACCTCGAGCTGCAATAGCTCAGTGTTCTTGAAAGATTTGTGCACCGCGATACAGACTGGGTTATGAAATAAAATCATGCGGAAACAACCCAAACTGAACTCTGAAAATCGAAAAATAATAAACAAAATTTAAACAACTATATGCAAATGTAGAATGTCTGTGCCTGAATGTTAAATGCAGAAAGCTGTAAAGAGATACGCTGCAATTTGTTTATGGAAGTTCAAGCAAATTATCCTATGTCTCCCCTTCTTTCTCAATGAGAAGTATCCATTAGAAGACTTTGGTTACAGCGGCCTCCGCTGCAAACCGATCCTACAACCAGCAGCTGCAAGAACTCCTAGCATCCTATGCACACCAGCCCGCAAGATGTGTGTCTAACATCACTTCTTTTATGCCTCAGTGAGAAAGGCTACACACACTTCTTTAACGTCTCAGCGCGAAGTACTACAATGATTGTTTGTGTTTATGATTCACTCACTAATCTACACAGATCATCTCTCGAAACTGTGAGTGAATCTGTGTGTGAGAACTTTACAGTGTAAGCTCACTCTCTCGGATGTTTTCCTCACACACTGGGAAGTGCTTCTACAAGCTGATTTTTTTTTTCTTCCCTGGTTTGTGAAGTCGACTATTGACTCCTCATTGAAGATTTTGATCTGTGCACCAGCTCACACCTGGGCAATGGACCAACTTCTCGACTGTTGCACATGCACCGCTTTCTGATTTTTTCTAGTGTATCTCTCGTGCATCTGTATCTGTCTAGCTTGCTGTCTTCTGATATATATAGCCTCTATGCAAATTATATCCGTTGGACACAAGTTCCCTGTCTTCTGATATATATAGCCTCTATGCAAATTATATCCGTTGGACACAAGTTCCTAGCCGTTGAAAAGCTTCTGAAAATTTCTGACAATGTTGGTACTTTATGTACTTTATCATTTAATGCATTTACAGGCTTTGTTAACTTTGAGCTTTCTTCATTAAATGCTGCTGCAACCATTGCTGACTTTGAGCATGTGAATTTCATTCCTAATATTTGACAAAATAGCAGACCAGTTGGAACTCGCAATACAGTCTTCTCAATGCTTGTGTTCAAACTGCTGTGCTCCGAGCTGGTCTAGTCTGAGCTGGTTGCTCCTTCATTAGACTGTTCTGCCCAGACCCCTCTTGCTCCAAGCTGGTGAACCAGTCTGGGTGTTTGCTGGACCAGCTTAGAGGTCTACTGGTCAGCTTGGTTGTTCTGTACTGTACCAGCTTGCGTTTATCTCTGTACCAGCTTGCATCCGATCTGGTTCAGTATACATCTTCTGATCTGAACCAGTTTGCGACCTGCGCACTTAATCAAATCATTAGAAACTTACGATTAGATTTTGTGTTCATCAAAACTCAGATGTGATCTGTTTTACAGATCCAACAATTGCTTCAACTTGAACATTCTTGCCATCACCAACATATATGAATCTTTCAGCATCATTTGGTTTTCGTCAATCTAGGCAACCCTGCATAGACACACTTATGTGAGTTGTTGTACCAGAATCTATCCACCACACGTGCCTAGGCACTGTAGATAAATTAATTTCAGAACAAACCATATTCAGAAGCATACCTTTCTTGGCTCTCCAAGCATGATAATTGGTACAATGCTTCTTCACATGTCCATCATCACCACAAAATAAACATGCAGAGGTTGAAGGATCATTAGTACCATTCTGTGGATCACGAGGACCCTTTTGTTGTTTCTTTGGCAGTGGCGTATCCGCAGCATCTTTAACCTTCCTTTTCAGTCCCTTGTCTTTGGACTTTGAAGCAGAGGCAAATTGAGCACTTTCTGTCTTATTTTGTTTTAACATTTCCTCTTCCTTAACACAGTGAGATATGAGCTTATTTAGAGACCAAGTCTCTTTCTGACAATTGTAGCTGAGTTTGAATTGATTAAACTATGATGGAAGAGATATAAAGACCAGAAAGCACCAGCAGAGACTTAGAGAGGTCAGGCGTAAGTGCTTTTAATTTAGCCACAAGACGAGACATTTCCATAATCATTGCCCTTATACCTCATTGAAACTATATTTGCCAAGAGCGTACCAGTTTCAGACTTTTCGCTCTTTGCAAACATTTGTTCAATGACATCAAGGAACTCCTTTACTTTACTAATGTCGCTAGACATTGTGCCCCTAAAAATCTCTGGTATGGCTTTCTTCATGATCATATGTTATAAAATGTATAGTTTTGGTGATAACAAAAGTAAGAAAAAGAATTGGACTTAACGATGAAATTCGAGTAAACCATTTCATGGATATCAGAAGTGCTGACAACAGTGATCAGTTTATATTGTAGATATGTTATCGGGTTACAGAGTTGATCAGATTCGGGTTCTGGAATAGTTGAGTTATCGGATCAGTTATTCGTTATCGGGTCAAATATCTACTGTTGAAAGTGCATTAAGAGTGATTGTTTCTGTCAACACAAGATGATGACATGTGGTCGGTTATCACTTATGGTCTGATGAAAATCATGAAAGTGAATACAGCGATTGCCATATCTGAAGGCGGACCTGAGTATCTGGAAAAGAAAAGATACGAGTATACAAACGAGGATAAGAAGAAAGCCAATCTAGATAATGTGGCCAGGGACATACTGTACAAGACGCTGGACAAGAATATGTTCAGCAAGATCAAGACCTGCGCCACTGCCAAGGAGATCTGGGAAAAGCTGATACAAATCTGCGAGGGAAATGACGAGACAAAAGAGAACAAACTAACAGTAGCCCAACAGAAGTACAAGTCTATAAATGAAGGATGGAGAGACGATGGATGAATTCGATGAACGCTTTAGTACAGTTGTGATTGAATTGACAGGTTTAGGCAAGGAATACAGCAACAGGGAGTTAGCATTGAAGGTGATGAGAGCATTGCCCAGAGAGTGGTATCTGAAGACAATGGCAATGAGGGAATCGAAGGACTTGAACAAGCTGGAACTTCACGACTTATTTGCGAACCTGAAAGCCTACGAATTTGAACTTGAAACAAGATCAGAAGCTGGTCCTTCAACATCCCAGCCGACCAAGGCATTAGCAGCAAATACAACATCTGCTGAAAAGTGCTCTCCTAGTACAAACAAATCAGCAGAACAGATCAGCAATGACGCAATGTCCCTCTTCGTAAAGAAGTTTGGGAAATTCATGAGAAGATCCTACAACCCCTCTTTTCAATATAATGCAAATAAATCTGAAAAGATCTCCACTGATCAAAACTGCTTTAACTGTGGTCGACCAGGTCATTTTGCTGCTGATTGCAACAGGCCAAGGAAAGAGGATCGATCAAGAAGAGATGAAAAGAAGGAGGATAGAAACAGAAGAGACGAGAAGACTAAAGACAGATCCAAGGACAGACAGATGAGGACAAGGAGTGACAAGAGGCCCAACAGAAAGAATGACAGGAAAGTGCTGGTTGCTGAGGAAAGCACCAAAAGCTGGGCAGACACTGATTCAGATTCTTCATCCAGCAGCAGCTCCTCATCGAGTGACAGTGAACAGGAGGAGGTTCACTGCCTTATGGCTGATCACACATCTGATGACGAGGTATTTGATTTCTCCAATGTTGAATTTACACGAGAGGATCTAGTTCAGGCACTGAATGATATGGTCCATGAGTACAAGATGTTATCTCACACATTTGAGGAAATCAAAGCTGAAAGCATAAGTCTGAAAAATAGTTCGATTGAATCTAGTTCTGATGAGCTTGAGGATATTGACAGTTTGAAGACTAATTTGAGTAAGCTAATGATGGAAAATGAATTTTGAGAAATGAGTCCAGCGAGCTCAATGCTGATAATGAACAATTAAATGAGCTTGTGAGTTCCTGGAATCGGTCTTCGCGTTCTCTAAATAGGCTGTATGAATTCCAAAAGCAACCTCATGATACAACTGGTTTGGGATTCAATGCTGGTGAAAGCAGCCACGGAGAAACAAGTACTCAATCACAGCCGTTGTATGACAAGTTCAAGAAAATGAACTTTGTCAAAGCTAGCGTGATACATAACTGCTGTGAGTCGATAACACATGGTGATCAGACCTCACCAAAGCTGAATCAAAAAGGAAAAGCTGGTATCGGCTATTACAAACCTGAGAACTCCAAGCCAAGCTGGCTAAAGAACAAATTGGACAAGGAAAAAGCGAAAGCTGGTTCCAAGTCGTTTGTTTCACACCAGCCGAGGCATAGTTCAAAGAAGATAAAATCTGGTGGGAAAAAGGTTCAGCCAAGGAGAGATCAAAATATGAAATCAACACTCAATAGATCTCACCATGGTTTTGCACAGACCCTACGGACTCTAGTACTGGAAAAACTGTCACGGTAATTCAAGTATGGGTCCCGAAAGGGGTAATCCGATCTGGACCCAAGTAAAATTGGGTACCAAAAGCTGGTTTTATGATTGCAGGATAACAGGTACGCACCAGTAGATGTATCAACAATATGGTACCTGGACAGTGGTTGTGCGAGACACATGACGGGGAACCAAAGGCTGTTGATAGATGTCGTTCCACACAAAGGAGCAAACAAATGTAACATTTCTATTTCAGATATTTTAGTTGTTGATAATCTCCGTTATAATTTAATTAGCATTAGTCAGCTATGTGACAAAGGTTACATAGTTAACTTTCAACAACACACGTGCACAGTTCAGAACTCAAATGGTCTGACCGTATTGGTGGGTAAAAGATCGGGGAATACCTACATTATCGATTGATCAGAGCAGCTGAGGTCTGAACAGTTATGCCTAACAGCTGACTCCCCCAAGAGCTGACTGTGGCATCAAAGAATGAATCATCTAAACTTCAAAACACTTGCCAAGTTGAGTCAACATGATATGGTTTCTGGTATGCCAAAAATCAATTTTTCTAAGGACAAGGTTTGTGCCGCTTGTCAGCTGGGAAAGAAAATAAAATCAACTTTCAAAAAGAAAGGCGGTAAACATTCTTCCCGTAGCTTAGAGCTTTTACATATGGATCTTTTTGGTCCCATACCCGTCACTAGCTTAGGGGGAACGAACTACACCCTTGCTGTTGTTGATGATTTTACAAAATATATTTGGGTGTTGTTTTTAAAAGCAAAATCTGAAACTACCGACCAGCTGATATGCCTTTTGAAACGTTTACAAAATGACAAATCTTGTTCAGTAAACCGAATAAGAAGTGATCGTGGTACTGAATTTTTAAATCAAAAATTAACTTCTTATTTGGAAGACCTAGGAATAAAGCATGAGCTTTCAGCAGCTAGAACTCCTCAGCAGAACGGGTTAGCTGAAAGGAGAAATCATACTTTAAAAGAAGCTGCTAGATCTATGATTTCTTATTCTGGTGTCTCACAAAATTTTTGGGCAAAAGCAGTTAACACAGCGTGTTATACTCAAAACAGATCTATGATTAATAGGATGCATGATAAAACCCCATATGAGATCTGGAATGGCAAGAAACCTGATATATCTTATTTCAGGGTGTTTGGGTGCAGATGTTTTATTCATAATAATGGCAAAAAGCACCTAAAAACTTTTGAACCAAATCTGATGCAGGTATATTCCTAGGGTACTCAGTTGTTATCAAGGCATATCGAGTCTTCAATAACCGAAGTCTGACAGTTGAAGAATCTGCTCATGTTGTGTTCGATGAGACTAGATTTAGATCAAATACAGCTGCAAGCTTACATGACTTGTGCACACGTCTGGAATCAACAAACCTTGAGGAATTTGATGATGACGTGCCACAAAGACAATCAGCTGAAGAACAATTAGGAGAAGACACATCGCGCAATATTGTTCAACAAGATCTGACAGCAGCTGGAGGAGAAACAATCAACGCACAATTAGATGTTGCTCCAACAGACATCGATCACCAGATGCTGCTCGGTCAGATATTGCGCAAACAGATTTCATCATTCATGAACCAACAGCTGACGCATCTGTCGCCAGAACCTCATGTCAAGTGAATTCTAGACCAATAGCTGATCAAGGAGCTGACACAAATGCACATCTATAACAACAAATGCAATAGCTGGAGTCTGACACACAATCCAACAACGTAGAATACCAATTGGCATCAGCTGATCCAACAATTGCAAACCAGCCAGCGACACAGGGGGAACAAGGAGCAAATCCAATTGGACTTGATCTTCGGTGGAATAAAAATCATCCACCTGAGCAAGTCATAGGTAATCTATTTCAGCCATTTTCGTTCTAAATCTAATTAAATGGCATCATAATTCATCGCAAACGCCTACCAAGTTAACTTCGAATCCGTTTTGGGGATCCCAGACAATGAAGGCATGTTGAATATGTTCAAGGCACTGGAGGCCAGTGGACTGCAGAAATTTTTGGGTTTTCAATCAGTGTTATATGAGAAGGAACTGGAACAGTTTTTCGACAAGGCACTAGTGCAGGGTAGGGATATCACAGGTGCTGTATCAGGCAAGTTGTTTTCTATTTCTCAGTCTAGGTTTGCGTAGGTACTTGAGTTGCCAACAGAAGGGCTAGTGGATTTTTTTGAGGTGCCCAAGAATCTGGTTTATGATGCTAGGAGCATCTTCTCAAAGTCGGGTGTGCCTGTTTCTACATATGACAAAAAGAGGTTTATGAAGTATGAATATCGATTGCTGAACGATATTCTGGCCAAGACAATTACAGTGAAGGCCGGTTCTTTTGATGCCGTTACGAATGAACGATTCTTGATGATGACATCCATTCAATTTGGCTTGAAGGTGAACTGGAGCAAGATACTATTTGGTGTTCTGAAAGAAATGGTTGATAAGACACAGAAGAAGGCCAAGGGGTATGCGGCGCAAATTTGTGTCCTATTGAAGAGCAACCCTGTAATAACAATGGGTGAAGCCGTCCCTTTTCCAACATCGAAGGTTCTGTCTATTACGACAGTGCACACTTACATTGCCATGAACCACACCATCGATGCTCGTGGCCAATCTGATGAGCCAGGCATGGCGCAAGTGGCTATTGTGAAAAGGAATCCAAATCAAAGAAGACATATGAATCCACAGGTGTGCCATGAACCACACCATCGATGCTCGTGGCCAATCTGATGAGCCAGGCATGGCGCAAGTGGCTATTGTGAAAAGGAAATCCAAATCAAAGAAGACATATGAATCCACAGGTGAGACACTAGTGGAAGTGATTACTGAAGTTGTGTCAAAGAAGCGACCAACGGTTGAAAGTGATGAGCCAGTGGTTCCGAAGAAGAGGAGAACGACGAAAAGCAAAGCCTCCTCTTCTAAAGCCAGTCTGGATATAGTGAACATTGCACAGGATGTTTTGGCCCTTCAAATTGTTGAACCAACCCCTGCTGCAACAGCTGAGAAATCTCCCTTGCCAAAGCGTAAATCAAAGAAGAGGAGATTGGTACTTTCAAAGGGTTCTGATGATGAGAATGTGGAGGAGCAAGAATCTGTCAAGAATACTGTTGCGGTTGCTGTTGAGGAGTCAACTGTTGTTAAACATACTGATTAGGTGGATGTTATTATCGGGAAGGTACTTGAGGAGACCTATAAGTTGGCAACAGATGAGGCAGAGCAGAGAGAACAACATCTTGATGAGCCAGAGGTTGGAGACATTGATTTTGGGGATTCACCAGTTAAAAATGCTGATGATTTTGAACAGTGGTTGGATAAGTCGTTTGAGGATTTTGTTGAGACAGAGTCTGTTGACAAAACTGAGGGCAGCAAGGAAGTTGCGGTTGCAAAGACCCCTGAGAAAGCTATCGGCAGAAACCAAACAGACGAGGTGCTCATGTCTATTGATGATCTACTAATGCAAATCTGACAATATGATGCTTCCGTCAGTTACTGTCGCTGAAGTTACAAAGATTAGATTTGGTTCTTCGATAGAGATCAATGAAGTGCAAGACAGAGACTGGTACTATGTCAGTCTCCCTCGGATCTCTACTCATGATAAAGGGAAGGAGCCCTTGGAGGAAGATGAGCCTGTGAAAGGGAACCCAGCCAGAGAAACTGTTGAGTTGATCTGCGGCGATGTTGAGTTTCTTGTACAGATGTGTGACCAGGTTATGCAAGATGTGGTTGCATTCTTTCATTCTTTTAGCCTGAATAAATTATCTGATCTGGATTCGTTAAAGGAATTGAAAGAAAAAGAAAAGCATATGCTGTTGTGGGCAGAGGCAAATTCTTTGGAGACCGCTGTCAAGCGGAGGGTGTTCATTCTTGCAAAGTATCGAGAGATGCTTCTAAGGAAATTTTTGGATTCACACCGTAAATACTTTACTCCAGGCCAACCATGGACAGCAATGGCTTCTCAGATTATTGATCTTTTGTCTGTTGTCCATTCTCAATCTCTGGAAGCACTTCAGGCACAGTATCAAGAGCATGGAATAATAACGGATTGACCAAGCTCTTATCAACTTTTTAAAGATTTTGCTGATGGTGGTGGTGCTGTCCTCACACAATTCTTCTCTCTGGCCAAGTCTACTTGCTGGATAAGGCCAATGGTGTTAATTAATGGTGTTTGGACGCCCATACAGGGCAACGACTATTGGCGGAGTAGTTGAAGGCTATCTATTTTTGTGAATAAACAACAGATACCAGACAGGGCTATTACGGAAAATTTAGTTCCTCATTGTTTCTTTATAGAGCCCGTTCAGTATTGGGGAGTTGCCCCGTCAATAATTCATTCTTGGGGATGGTATAGAGTGTGTACAGAGATTATTAGGTATAGCATGTTCGGTTGTTTGCGCCCAGTCAGGGGTGAAATTTCTTGCAGAGATCTTTTAGTTCATGGTTCGGTGGTTGATATTCTTGAGAGAATTCCTACCAAATTTTGCAGTGTATTTCAGCATGACAGAGATTCTCACAGTTTTGTTGGCTATTTCAGTGCTTCAGATGTACAGCAGAGTTCAAACAGTATTCCCGATATCGATTTGTATCTTCCGATTGATCTACAGTTTATCGCTCTCCTTCTCCTCAGTTTGATGCTTTTCAGGATGCCGATTCATCTGGGCCAAATGTACAGTTAGCTTTAGGTCCGAACATCTCCATTGTTGCTCAGGAGGAGCAGTTATATTTTGTTCAGAGTCCAGAATCCCCTCCTCCTACGTCTCAGCGACAAGACCCTTCTACTTCTTCTACTGATTCCTCTATGCGATTTAACTCAGATGACTTTTCTATGGATGACACAGCGGCTAATCAATCCTCATTACCAGCTACTTCCATCGCGCCTTCGGCTTCTCTTGATGCTCTCAAGACATTTATCTCACAGCGTCTTGACAATCAGTCACAGGATTTTAGGAAAATTGATGAATCTCAAAAAGATGTATTATCCAGGCTAAATACACTTGACAAGGGCCTTCGTGACACTCTGCGACAACAAGATGAAACCTTTCACAAATTGTTTCAGAGTGCTCGACAAGATGGCCGAATTATTGATGATGTCCAGAACCTTCGTTTCAATGAGTTTAGGAAAGGTGTTCTGGCTCACAGTGCCTCTGTCACGGCTGATTTGATGGATGTTCGAAAGGAGGTAAAAGCGATTAACGTCAAAGTAACATCCTTGGATGATCAGGTTGCAGCTACTCGCAATGATTTGTTGGACTTCAGTGCTAAGGCACATGAGACATTAAATATTATTACCGATCAATTGAGCGAACTTGTGGCCTATATCAATCGTGGCGGTGATAACAAAAAGGGGGAAGTTAGTAGCCGAGGACCTCATCCGCCTCCGGATGATCAAGGTTGGCCTGGTGGAGGTAGTGGAAACCGAGGCAGCCATGGAAGCAGTGGTGGCAGCAGGAGTAGAGGAGACATAGGTTGACATTCTAAGAAAAGATATTCTAGCAGTAGTGGTGGACCATGGAGAAGGTCATTCGGGGATTGGTTAGGATAGAATTGTTGTTGATCGTTTGTACAAATCTTATGTACAATTATTTAGTTAATGAAAGTTTGAATTTCAGCAGACCTTGTGCAATTTATTTTTGCCCATTTGTTTATCTCGGCTGCTAAGTTTTGTCATCACCAAAAAGGGGGAAATTGTTAGGATAAAATTTATAGTTTCGGTGATAACAAAAGTAAGAAAAAGAATTGGACTTAACGATGAAATTCCAGTAATCCACTTCATGGATAACAGAGGTGTTGACAACAGTGATCAGTTTATATTGCAGATATGTTATCGGGTTACAGAGTTGATCAGAT
>KV007781.1:39401-57393 GCA_001598015.1 Dorcoceras hygrometricum
TTGCGACTGGTACTGTTCATTCAGCTGGTATTAGTCTTGCGACTGGTACTATTCATCCCAGCTGGTCACTGTTCATTCTTCGTTTTCTTCAGTAGATAACGAAAATCTCAGAATTTGATTCTTCCTTAAATTCTACAATAGTTTAATGAATCTTTCGACTTATCTGACAGATTCAATTAGCTAAATTATTCAGTTTTCATTTTCGCAAGCCTCTCAGAGAAATCATTTACAGTTCCTGAACATCATTAGACGAGAGAAAACCAGTAAACGTATAGAGAGAAAGAAAACAGATTTTTAGAAAGAAAATAAAGAGCAGAACAATGTTTTAGAAAATGTTTTAAGTTATGACAACTAAAAGGGTCCCCAGAGGAAGGGTGAGTGTGTGGCTGACGAACCGTATGCCCTTTCAACAGAGGAAGGATCAGGGGTATTGGTCGACGGATCTATATATCCCTTCACCATGAGCCATAGTGCTAGAAACTGATATCAGGAGTTTGATCAAGCGAATTTGGACCAAAATGTTTAAAGTGTTGTCATAATTTCAGAAGAGCGCAAATGTGATTTTAGTCACAGCTCCAGAATATGTTTAAAGAAAATGTTTTCAGAATTTGATTATGTTTTATGCTTTCAGTTTCTTTCAGAATTCTCAGATATAGATATATGTTAGTGCGCTTGTTCATTTCAAAGCGTACGCAGATTTTCAGATTATGTATTCAGCTTTTAGTTCCAGTATCAGTATCAGTTCTATTGCATGATTTTGCTGTTCCAGATTTACCTGCTGAGCCTTTGGCTCACTAGTTTTCATTGAGTGCAGGTAATCAGCAGTAGGAGCTGGAGGGAGATGATCAGGAATGGGAGGATGTGTTTATCGTGGACATCTTCCATTGTTCTTTTCAGCTTTTGTTTTGATGTACAGAACTTTAGTTATAGTTATGTATGTTAGCAGATTTCCAGTTTCTTATTTTGTAGAAATCTGTACAAACTTGTGATGTCAAGAGATATGCTAGTCCTTCGAATTTTCATTAGCTGGTATATCTATTCAGCGTATGTTATAAAATCAGCAGAGGATTTAGTTCCATGTTTTTTTTATATACCCTACCTGCTGATTCTTTGATGTACAGAACTTTAGTTATAGTTATGTATGTTAGCAGATTTCCAGTTTCTTATTTTGTAGAAATCTGTACAAACTTGTGGTGTCAAGAGATATGCTAGTCCTTCGAATTTTCATTAGCTGGTATATCTATTCAGCGTATGTTATAAAATCAGCAGAGGATTTAGTTCCATGTTTTTTTTATATACCCTACCTGCTGATTTCTTCCGTTTGCTATGAAAAGTGTTTGTCAGCTTATTTTACTTCCGCTCACTTCATTGTTTCAATTGTTCCGCATTTCAGCAGCAACGAATTGTGTTTATTCGCAATTCGGTCCAGAATTTAGTAACGACTTTTATGTTGATTAAGATCGAAAATTTTGGGTCTTTCAATTCGAACCTCAAATTTCAAAATTTTCTTTGAGAAAAGTCTGGGTCGTTACATAGGTGGACATTCTAAGAAAAGATATTCTAGCAGTAGTGGTGGACCATTCAGAAGGTCATTCGAGGATTGGTTAGGATAGAATTGTTGTTGATCTTTTGTACAAATCTTATGTACAATTCTTTAGTTAATGAAAGTTTGAATTTCAGCAGGCCTTGTGCAATTTATTTTTTTTGCCCAGTTATTTATCTCGGCTGCTAAGTTTTGTCATCACCAAAAAGGAGGAAATTGTTAGGATACAATTTATATTTTTGGTGATAACAAAAGTAAGAAAAAGAATTGGACTTAACGATGAAATTCGAGTAAACCATTTCATGGATATCAGAAGTGCTGACAACAGTGATCAATTTATATTGCAGATATGTTATCGGGTTACAGAGTTGATCAGATTCGGGTTTTGGAACAGTTGAGTTATCGGATCAGTTATTCGGGTTATCGGGTCAAATATCTATTGTTGAAAGTGCATTAAGAGTGTTTGTTTCTGTCAACAGACATTGTTATTGAATCAGAGGATATCTGTCAACAGACTTCGATGGTGATAACAAAAGTAAGAAAAAGAATTGGACTTAACGATGAAATTCGAGTAAACCATTTCATGGATATCAGAAGTGCTGACAACAGTGATCAATTTATATTGCAGATATGTTATCGGGTTACAGAGTTGATCAGATTCGGGTTTTGGAACAGTTGAGTTATCGGATCAGTTATTCGGGTTATCGGGTCAAATATCTATTGTTGAAAGTGCATTAAGAGTGTTTGTTTCTGTCAACAGACATTGTTATTGAATCAGAGGATATCTGTCAACAGACTTCGATTATTGCATCGGCGAAGGTATCTGCCAACAGAATTGTTATTGGATCAGTAATGGTTGCTGTCATCAGATACCGCAACAGTGAGTTCAATAGGAACGTTACAATATGTCTAACAGATAACAACGAAGGTTGCTGTCAACAGATATGTTTGTATTATGGTTATCAGAGACCGTGACATCATATTCAACAGATACCGTAACAGTATCACTCATGGTTGCTGTCAGCAGAAGTGTTCGTAGTTTGATAACCATGATAGTATATTGACAGATAACGCTACAGTGCATTTAACAGATATGTTATAGTTTGTCTAACAGATACGATGACGTCAGTTTTTCAGAGATTGCAAGTGATCAGGTATTTCGATGTTTTCAGAAGTGTCAATTATATACTCTATCAGCGATGGACTATTCAATCATCTTCAAGAAAGATATATCTGTTCAACAAAGGAGTTCAGGCGCAAGAGACAAATCGATTCAAATACGATCATATGCTCAAAATGAAAAGATCAACAGAATCGTATAATTGCCTAGAATTAAGAAGACAAGATTGGTACTATTTTGGGTAAATAGTATGCGATATACAGAGGTCGTTACACGGTGTTTGCACAAATTTGGAAAACGACAAATTGGCTCTGACGTTGTGCAATTTACCATTTGGAGGAGCAGGATATACGGTCGTACGTATAACAGTTTTTCAAAAGGGATTCTGTTTCCTTTACAGAATTAATCGATCGTTGAGTGAAGAGTATAAATAGCAGAGTTTGAATTGAAGAACCTCTCCTTCGCTCTCGACCACTTTCCGTTACTCTGCCATTTTTCTATCTCAAGCTTACTATCTATTGAAGCCATTCTCAAGAAGCTCATACAACTCGAAGAACACAAGTGTTGATCTCCACAGAAATTTACCTTCGGCTTCGAGTCATTCTCTGGTTCAATCTTTTGAATCGTGTTTCGTTGTTTAGAAACCAGAGAATTTACAGTCTCATAGATTTGCATTTCACTGTCATATTTTATTGAGTCTGTAACGAACTGACTTTGTGAAGCAGTTCGAAAAACATCATTACGTTATCTATTTTCAGCAGCTGCGTCTGCACTTTGTATTTGGTGTTGCTAGGAGTTCACCTGGAGCAAGGCTTGGTGAACGGGTGTTTGTAGAAGGCCTGCACGCATCAAATCTTCTAGTGGAACTTCCTGAAAAGGAAGAAGGGGAGACGTAGGATATTTATATCCGAACTTCCACAAACAAACTATGTTCATTCACTTTTACATTACGCATTTACTTACTTGTTACATTGTTCACTGATCAAGTGGCTTTATTCCGCACATATTTGTTAGCCAAGAAATCAGCCTTTAAACTGAGATACCTTAAGTCTGGTAACTCGGACTTAAGTTAAGCGGTGCTTGTAAAAATATTTCTAACGGTTTCGAAAATCTAAAAATACCAAGGAGTTCATTCAACCCCCCCCCCCCTTTCTGAACTCTTAGGGCTGTTTTTGTGCCACATTGATCCTATCATCATAAGACATATGCGATCCGACCTTTCCCACCTCTCAAACTCCTTTTGTCATCAGAGGCACTCTTATCTGTCAGAGGTTCAGGAGGGTCCCTCCTTATTGCAAGGTCCAGAACCATGACTCCGAGAACTATAAGTAGATAAATCTTGCCACGATTTGAAGTTGGCGCCATTCAACATAGGAATTGAATTGATATTGGTACTGATGTTAGCAGGAATCAAGTCTGTTCGAGAACATAAATCCATAAATATTCATACTCAACAATTTATCCCAAAAATAATCAATAAAGTCAAATAATGTAAACCCCGTCATAGAATACTGGACGCTCCATTTATGATCTCTTTGGATAAAATTATTAGCTCGCAAATAGTATCCTAGTATAGTAATCAAACACTGCTAGTAAGAAACATGTCAAATAACAACCTTCCTTTGGGCCGATTAATTATTCATGTGTAAATAACCCGACAACTATCACAAGTTTATTACCACAAGTGCATATATAATTACAATAAACAATAATATTCCTTTGGGCCGATTAGTATCCATGTAATTTACATATACAAAACCTGTTATATTTCAAAATAATTCAATTTTCACAATAGATGCCACTTTGGTGACATTTGTTCAAACTAATTTTTTTTAAAAAAATATGTATTGATAATTAATCATTATTTGAATAAATTGAAAAATTATAAGCTAAGAGCATCTCCAACGCTGCGTCAAATTTGGAGATTTCACCAATTTGACGCAGAAATCGTTCTCCAACCCAGCGCTATTGTTTGCTCCATTTTAGAGATTTGGCGCAAGAATGAGATTTGTGTCACCAAAATTGGCGCAGGAATTGGGCTGCGCCAAAGCCCAATTTCAATTTCTTTTTTTTATTAAAATAATGATTATTAAAAACAAAAATTATATTAAAACATGTAAAATTCATTAAATTTATTTAAAATTTCGAATTGTTTTATATTAGATTTTTTTTAAAATTTATTTATTAAATGTATATAAATTGTAATTTTTTTAAAAATAATTTCTTAATTAACGGCCTAATTAAATCAATTATAGATTTCTCAATTAAATCTCAAACACTTAATTGAAATAGAAATACATTAACAACACAATCAGTTTACAAATACTGAAATTTAATTGAAATACAAAGATAACTAATTAGATAAAAACGACATAAAAAACAAGATAGTTCATCAGTAATCTCCCAAATTGGATCCCGATCCACCTAAATCACCAAAATAATTTCCAAATGTCTCATGTTCTTGTTGATCACGTGCTGCATTTCTATTTTGTAGGATTTTTGCTCTTTCTTTTCGAACCATGTCACGCACTTCTGGTTCGCTGATCATATTCAAATCCATGTACAAAATCTTATTCTCCTCTTGAAGGGTTGCCAATGCTATCTTCTGTTGTCGGATTTCTAGCTTTTTTTTCTCATTTTGTAATCCTAACATTCTAATATCGTAATTTTGTTGAAGGTCCGTGGATCCCTGTTGTAGCACATTCAAAAGATCACGATGCCCTTCTTTCATGGTCGATATTAATTCTGAAACATTGTCATCTCTTTTTTTCTTTAATTTGGCTTTCTTCACCCCAAGAAGTCGCTGAGAAGAAGTACCACCTACAGTATCATCACTACTTAAATTTATTTCGAAAGAAGGTAAACCAGTAGAACCTGATGTCGGAGTATTTGGAGTCGGCATATCTGACTGTGACGAGTCTAAATTTGTTTCATGTATTGTTTTTTGTGTGGGGGGTGGATTGCTGTCGCTCGTACCATACATGATCAAATTTGAATCCTTTACGAAATTCAGTATCTTGCATCAACAAGTCTTTCGCTCGGTTTAACTGGAGAAAAATTTATCTCATATAAGAAATTATACGTGTAAAATATCAAAATATTTGAATAAGATATACTTACAATGTCTTCTTCAGATGCGCCACTCGGTCTGAGAGCTTCAATTTGGCTAACACATCCTGTTAGTTTTGAAATGTCATGGAGTATATTTCCCATGCGACATTGCAATGATCTTTTGTTACGTGCTTGTAGTTTGTCTGGTTTGTTGAGGTTGTAACCTTCTTTGATACGAGACCAGAACTGATCTTTAGATTGTCGAATACCAATAATTGGATTTTGGGATATATCTAGATATATATGGCATAAAAGTCTGTCTTCTTCAACATTGTAAGAAGCAGTTCTTGAATTGGAAGCCATTGATTTGCTTGGAGTAAAGAGATAACTGAGTGTGGTGTAAATACTTGATAAATCGTGAAAGTTTATTTATAATGGAAATGATTACTTGTAATGCATAATATGATTATCGAAGATGAACGTGACATTAGTGCACCCATTGAAGAAATGAGAGACGCACCAGCTCCGGATGTAGAAATGGTTGTTGATGGGCATGTCAGATTTCAAGAGTTTCTCAGTCGATATAAAAAATAAAAGACAAAGATGCTCACTATGCACTACGAAATACTTTAGTCGATCACTTATGGGAGGAATATAGTTCCTCAACTGTTTGAAATCAGATTCGTATTATGTTGTTCAATTAAATTCTATGTATCCAATTTAATTATCTGTTTTATTTAAGTCACTTATATTAATTTATATCGAATTCTCCAGAAAACACAACTCGACCTCCATCTAGCCGTCCACGTGTTTCTCCATCAACGGCTAGGAGTCGATGTCACGCGGATTATGGTCTTCTCTCGAAAACACAACTCGGATCATTATATATGGATTGATAATCATAATTGAAACCACCACATTTTGAATTCTCACTAACACCAAAATGTTTTCTCATTCTCAGTTTAATGCATCATCCTCTAGTTCATATTCACTTTCAGACGTTGAAGATGAAACACAGAAGGATTGGAATGTTGTTGAGAATTATGAAAGAAAAATAAAAGCAATATTGAATGTTATAGCTCAAGATCAACAGATGGTTGCTGCGTACATCATCCAACAGGAGCAAGAAGTCATACATGGTGGTTCAATTCCAGGTCATATAGTAATTCATCGCCAACGAGAAATCGCTGATCGTAATTTGTTCAATGATTATTTTTCTGATAATCCAACATATAACGAAGCTATGTTTCGAATAAGATTTCGAATGTCTCGAAATCTTTTCCTTCGTATAGTTGACGCGGTTAAGAATCATGATATCTATTTCACACAACGACGTGATAGTGTGGGCCGTCTTGGGCTATCGACACTTCAAAAGGCAACAGCTGCGTTGCGTATTCTAGCTTACACTTTACATGCTGATGCTACTGATGAATACATCAAAATTGGAGAATCAACTGCAATTGAATGTATGAAACGCTTTTGTCGAGCTATAGTTGAAATTTTCTCGGCGGAATACTTGAGGTCACCCACTTTCAATGATGTTGCAAGATTACTCTATATATGGTAAACAACGAGGATTCCCTGGGATGTTGGGAGTCTTGACTGTATGTATTGGAAGTGGAAAAATTGTCCGACAGCTTGGGCAGGTCAATATGCAGGTCGCAGCGGATCTCCAACAATCATTTTAGAAGCTGTGGCTGATTATGATCTGTGGATATGGCATGCATATTTTGGTATGCCTGGATCGAACAATGATATCAATGTTTTAAATTCGTCCAATCTGTTTTTGAACCTTGCACAAGGTATTGCTCCCCCGGCTCAGTATAAAATTGGAGGAAAATAATATGACACGAGATATTACTTAGCTGATGGTATTTATCCAAAATGGTCAACTATAGTCCAAACTATCCACGATCTGCGTGGTCCAAAAAGAAATATTTTGCTATGAAACAAGAGTCCTGTAGAAAAGACGTGGAGCGTGCGTTTGGTGTTCTCCAATCCCGATTTGCGATCGTTGCTTCGTCAGCCCGTGCTTGGAAAAACATCATTTGCATGATATAATGACATCATGTATTATAATGCATAATATGATTATCGAAGATGAACGTGACCTTAGTGCACCAATTGAAGAAATGGGAGAAGCACCAGCTCCGGATGTAGAAATGGTTGTTGATGAGCATGCCAGATTTCAAGAGTTTCGCATGATATAATGACATCATGTATTATAATGCATAATATGATTATCGAAGATGAACGTGACCTTAGTGCACCAATTGAAGAAATGGGAGAAGCACCAGCTCCGGATGTAGAAATGGTTGTTGATGAGCATGCCAGATTTCAAGAGTTTCTCAGTCGATATAAAAAATAAAAACAAAGATGATCACTATGCACTACGAAATGCTTTAGTCGATCACCTATGGGAGGAATATAGTTCCTCAACTGTTTGAAGTCACATTCGTATTATGTTGTTCAATTAATTTTATGTATTCAATTTCTTTATCAATTTTAATTAACTCTTTTATATTAATTTATATCAAATGATAGTATAATCGTTAAAGAAATTTATTATTAGAGTAATAATTAAATTAATAATTATTATTATATAGATAAGTTTATTAAAATATGAAATAAAAATATATAAGTAATTAATAAATAGAATTTATTGGGAATATTCCGAGAATATACCTTTTGGTGTAAAATTTGAAGTAAATGGGTTGAAGATGGATATTGTATTTGGTGCAAAAATGCACCATTTTAGTGCAGTGGGTTGGAGATGGCCTAAAAAAATTATTAGGATATGAGATAGGTTAGAAGGGAAAACGAAATTGGGCTGCGCTGTGTGGCCCAGTTAGCAGACTGGACCATGTCCTAAAAATTTAATCTATAAGTGGGCCAAAAAAACGAGTCTGACCCAATTTGATAAAATGGGCCAGTTCTTAAGCCTGCCCAGTACGAAAATGGGACCATGTCCAATTTATTTATTTTTTTAAAAAGGGCCGAAAACTTAGTATGGCCCAATAATTTAACAAAATTGGGCTAGATCTTAAGTCTGGTCCAGTACGAAAACTGGACCAGGTCCAAAACATAATTAATTTTTTATAAAAAAATCGAAAAACCCTGATCCTAACCGTACCAAAATTCCTCCACCACCGTCGGCTTTTGCGCTCGACCGGTGCTTTCCACGGTAGTGCATAGTCCGACCACCACCAACGCATCACCTCCTGCGTCAATCAGTCATGGCTGGGCCGGAAAAGGTCACGATTTCGTTTTGCCTTTCCGACATTGTATCGAGGCTTAATCCTCAAATTCCGGACATTTGGAGACGTTTTCCGGCGGATTTATTGATCTTTGATGGGCGTCCGTACATGGGTCATGTTTCCCCTCACCACCCGGCGCCGGAATATGCCCGAATGCGGTCGAATATGGAGATTTGCGGTGACGCCGAACAGTTTCGAAAAAATTGATTTTCCAGATTTTTTTAAAAAAACTGGATTGGGCTGGATTGATTTTTTTTATATAGAGCATAATTTTCGGAATTTGATTTGAACAACAAAAGAACAAGAAACGATTCTCAATGAATTAACATGACTGGCTCTGATACCACTAGTTATATTTGAACTATCCAGATAATTTATAAACAATACTTCTTAAGCCAGATCACCATGCAATATCATTGAGAATAATATAATAAACCGTAGCGGAAGCGTACCTGAAGAGATAGTCAATGATCTTTGAGAATCGTTGGTTGATCTTCCAGATCTATGCGTTCTTCCTATTGAAAGCCATTTTTATCTCTTTGGATCTATTCTTCGTAATGGGATTTAGAGAATAGCATAATTTGTTGTAGGCATATAGGGGATCCTGATCATTATATTGACAATTTTGTGTGGCATTCTACTGTTATTTCCGTTTTAACCCATCATTAGAACATAAATTAAACTTTAGTCTCTACACATGAAATGCCACCTCGTATCAGATACAGTAAGGACAATAATCTAAGAGCTTTAGTTGATCATTTTAATTGGACTTAACTATATTAAACAACCCACAATATATAATTTTTCATATATAACACCATATAATTAAATTGATCTTGATCTAATGCATACAATTTTATCACATATATTTCATATTTTTGCAACTTGAATCTTTTATGCTGTCCAAATTAAATCTTATTTGGTCATCTTAATTATCTGTTAATTTTTCACAACGTTAGTAATCATCATCGTACATTTGACTTGGCTAATGTATAACCAGTGCACATTTTAGCGTCGTATTGGAAGAATAATTTATAATGTTTTAGATGTTACTATAATAAGACAACATAAAATACAGATGAATATACAATACTCAAATCGAAATTGCAATTCTGGCATTGTTGGATCTGCATAACAGATCAAATATGGATTTTGATGAACACAAATCTTGTTCTTATGATTCTAACGATTTAATTAAGTGCGCAGGTCTAAGATAAAGTAGATCAGATTAGACGCGAGCTGAGGATCGCCGACTAAGTGCAAATGAGAAGAGGTCTAAGTTGAAACAGTAGGGGATGTCCAAACTGATCCAGCAGACGACATCCAAGCTGACCCAACTCGGAGCAAGAGCAGCTTAGAAAATCAGATCGAGGTCGAACTGAAAGCTGAAGAACTGTACAGTATAAGAAGAGTTGATCTCAGTTACGAAGTACATATCAGTTTAGCGTAAAGCAGTTCAGATGGAGCTTCGAGTTAGAGCAGTTCAGATAACAATAGTATAGAATCAGCTCAGAGAAGGAAAGCAGCTTAAAACTGTTAAAGTAGATGCCCAACTAGCCAACTTGTGGCGTGTGGGTTTTATAGACTCTTGTACATGACAATCTTTATATATGATATTCGCATTTCTTTGTGGCATTCTTTATTTTCATTATGTTATATGATGTTAAAAATTGTGTTGGATAAAGACCTAGAATGCACTATAGTGTATGTTAGATGTGATAGTGGATATGATGGCTATCATGAAACACATCTAATAGTCACTGTGCATTCTGAATTAGTTCCTAGTCGATTGGACCGTCAAAATGAGGATAAGACCGCCCGAGCTTGAGACTAGCATCTGCGATGTGAAGTACCATGTTTCATTGGTAGGGAACATTGTGATGTTCTGAGCATGCAGATGGATAGTGACCTGGTGATCTATCGAACTACCCTCGTTCGGACTTTCCAAGTGGTTACCATTTGTTGAGTGGAAAAGTCCGAGGTCTTGGTTGTACTGATTAGTCCTCACTACTCGAAACGTCATTGAGACTCTACATGATAGGCATCTCACTTTGACCCGTTTGCCAACTCACTTGGGGTCATTAGGCGGCGGGATTGGGTGAGGTCCCGATGCATGTAGGAGTCGATGCTTCGTTGTCGAGGATTCACCGCTCGTTTTCATGCGTGGATATCATATGCTATCTGAGGGGATAATAGTGTTTAAATCTCTGGCCAGAGTACTGGATGTATTTTAGGTAAATGGGTTTACCTAGTTACACTCGCGATGTCACTATTCGATCTCCAAGATGTATGCATAGCTATCGGATCTTTAGCGACTCTCGATTTACCAATGGTCGTTGATCTGATCAGGATATATATGTTGAAAGGATCGTACTGTACGCTAACCATGACCAACTGGTTCTTGCAGGCATTATCAGTGATACCTAGGGGATCATGGGGCGATGTTGCTAGGCGCTTTACCATGATCCGATGGGCAAGTCCGAAATTATGATTTCGAAGCCACAATGGTTGTGGGCCCACGGCTAGCTGTATTCCTGAACCATTGTCACACATGTACTGGATTCATGATTCCCGCACGGAAACTGAGCTTAATGTGTTGAGCATATGAGTATAATTTTAGGGAGTGCGACTTCCTAAAAGTCAACAGGGGTCAAATTGCGATTTCCCACTGTTGAGGGGCAAAACTGTCATTTTGGACTAGGTAATCAGAAAAATTGTTTTCGCATCATAATATTCAGTTTTGGAAACTGAGTCGATCGGTCTGATCTGATCGTGGATCGGAATTATGATGAAGCCACGGTGATGCGGATGAACCGAATGTTCATATATTGGACTGGACCCGCCCCAGGTCCAATGGGCCGGTTCAAACCCATCATACCTATACTTATTCTTGACCTAGGGAAACTAATGAGTAACTTGCATCTCACAACCCTAGCCTCCAAGCTCGAAAACCGCCGCCCTTCCTCTCCAAGCCTCACGCCGCCGCCGCCCGCCGCCCAGCGCCGCCGCCGCCGCCCCTTCGCCGGACTTGTTCCGGCCACCGCGCTGAGGTGTTTCCGTTCGTGCTGAATTCGTCAGTCCTTCTAGTACAGGCTGACGAAGGTGTCTTGATTCCGGTCGTGGACCTGATTGACGATCTACCGCCGCCTACCGTTTGAAGTGTCGGTTTCCTCGTGAAACTGGTCGGAGCCGGGCGCCTAGACGCCAACAAGGTAACGATTCTATGAACACCCTATGAATGTTTATAGAATTGGATTTGAATGTATTGAACGTTTCTCGGGGCAACTTTTCATTTCCGCTGCGCCCCCGGGAAACAGGATCTGGATCCGCCATTGTATGCCAACAGTGGTATCAGAGCACAGGCTCGGATCCTTCAATACAATAATGTGCCATAATTGGATAGATCTCAGAATTGCATGATCAAAACAACAAAAAAAAAATTTTTGGAACTGGCCGTGGCGCCGCCTCGCATGGCGGCGCCCCACCGCGCGCATGTGCGCGCGCGATGACCGCGCTTGTTGCGTGGCCGGTGGCTGCTGTTTTGCGCAACCTGTTGCGCCAATGGCGGGCGGCCGATGGGCAGAATCTGCGCGCAAGTTTTGCGCCGTGGCTGGCCGCAACACACGCAATCTGTGTGCCATCCTTGGCGCACGGCGGCAGGGAGATGCCGCGCTTGGCGCGGCGGCGTGCGGCCATGCGCCGCACGCAATGTTGGCGACGGCCGCCGTCCGGCGAACTTCCCGGCAGCGTTGCGACGACTGATTTCTTCTAGGTTTTGTTCGGGCCTGTCCCGGACAGACCATGAAGTTTTCGGGCCGATATTCGATTTTGGGCCATTTTTGGTCGATTTTGAAATTTTTGAGATTTTGGGCCTAAAATTGTTTTAAGCCCAATTTGATGCAATTAAAATTTCAAAATATGATTTTAGTTATGAAATATGATTTTATAATTAAAATATGATTTTGTTGATTAAAATATGATTTTATCGACAAAATGCGATTTTATTATAAAATACGATTTTATAATTAAAATATAATTTTGTGGGTAAATAATTTGATTATTTAAATTTATGCATATTAATTAGATTGATTGCATGTTTGGGATGATCGAGAGACTTTTGAAGACGGTGGAGATGACGATCAAAGATATTGAAGACCGAAGATCTGTAAAACCGGAAGCAAATAGGATTGCATTGCATATTGCATTTCACCTAGGACTGGACCCAGGTCCGTGGCTGGCAACCACGGACCGCATAACTCTCGCGATCGATCATCCCAAAGTTATATATATTTGATATATGTTGAATCCGTTTTATTTTAAATTGTGATTTAAAATTGCATGAGACCAAAATTTTCAAAAATAAAATCTCTCGTTTTAAATATGATTTAAAACTGATATCAAGATTAAAAGTTTATTCGATAATAAGGGAATTTAAATTTGTTTAAATTATCCCTACCTTCCATCAACAATGGGTGTACGCCGATGCTACCCGCATACATGACCCGGCTCATATTATTGAGGAGGTTATGTATGCCGGAAAGCTGTCCATGTCATTGACAATTGTTGTGAGTCGGTTGGAACTCCCTTTAACGTTGGCTCATATTATTGGGGACGTTAAGGGGACCATCCTTCACGACTCAACATTGGTGGGTCATCTTGACACGTAATAGTAAACGGCGTCATATTATTGGGCCCTTACTAGACGTGAGGTAAAATACATGGAGGTTGCACCGATTGCAATTGGACTCTACCTTTTTAGGGTCATGGTTGGCTGATATTATTCGGGACCATGATCGCTTGATTGGACTCTGTGTACCCACTAAGGAAACTTGCTTTCCCGATTTCATTAGAGGGTGGTGAAATCGTTAAAATAGTGGGAGGGTAATTCATAAAACTAAATGACCTTGTTTTGTGTCTTAGCGTTTTTCATATATAGTTAGTAATGCATGTCTGTTTTTATTTTCAGTATAAGCTGCTTTATAATGTCTTCGATCAAAAACCCACTCGCTGCTATACTGGATAACAACAAGTTCACCGGTCTGAACTACCAAGACTGGCTTCGAAACCTCAACATTGTGTTGGCTTCGGAGAAACTTCTTTATACGATAGAGAAGAGCCCTCCGAAGGAAGCCCCTGCCGATATCAGCCCTGAGGAGCTGACTACGCTTCAACAATGGTGGGACGACGAGCTTAAGACTCGATGCTATGTGATGGCATCGATGTCAAACGAAATGCAACGACGCTTTGAGAAGACGAAGTATGCTGCTGACATACTCTTTCATCTCAAGGAACTGTATGGGGAGAACTCTCGACATGAGAGGTTCACCGCTGTCAAGGAGCTTATGACGAGCCGCATGCGCGATGGGACTTCGGTCCGCGAGCATGGGGTTCGTATGATTGGGCTCGTTGAAAAGCTGGCGGACCTTGATATCACACTTCCACACGAGATGTCTGTGGATGTGCTTCTCCTCTCACTACCCGCTGCATTCGACCACTTTGTGGTCAACTTCAACATGAACAAGCTGGCAGCCACCCTTGAAGAGGTGGTTAACATGCTGGTCGTGTTTGAGGGAACCATAAAGAAGGACAAGCCCGTCCTCCTTATGGGCTCTTCTTCCTCTGCGAAGAAGGGGTCCAGACGCAAGGGTAAGAAGCGTTCTGCCCCTGCGAAGGAGGAAAAGCCCACTAAGAAGCCGAAGGCAAAGACTTCCAAGCCAAACAAGACCGAGGATGTTTGTCACCACTGCCACAAACCTGGGCATTGGAGGAGGAACTGCAAGGAGTACCTCGAGCAGTTGCGAACTGAAAAAGGTATGTTCTATATCGAAATAAATGTCTCTTAATTCGACTTCTTGGGTACTTGATACCGGATGTGGATCTCATATCTGCAATGATTTGCAGGTAATGACAAGAAGCCAACGTCTTAGAGAGGGTGAGACCCACTTGAGGCTGGGCAATGGAGCAAGAGTTGCTGCAGCAGCTATAGGAGATGTTTATTTATTTCTGTCGTCAAATTTTAAGTTGTTATTGAAGGATGTTTTATTTGTTCCCGAATTGATAAAGAACATTATTTCTGTTTCTATGCTTGATAGTGATGGATATTCTTGTGTTTTTGCTAATTCGATTTGCAATATATACAAGAATGAATGTTTGATTGGTATTCGGGAACGCGAAAAGATCTATACACCTTAAAATTAAAACCAGTTCCAACTCGCGATGTGGAAACACATACAACAACAATTAAAAGGAAACACGATATCTTGAACCCAGCACAACTTTGGCACGCTAGGCTAGGTAATATTTCCCTAAGAAGGATGAACAAGTTAGTTAGGAGTGACATGTTTGATTTGTCAGACATTAACTCCCTACCGACTTGTGAGTCTTGTCTCAAGGGAAAGATGACTAAACAACCAATTACTTAATTTATTCAGATCTTAAAAGAAATAAAATTAAAACCAGTTCCAACTCGCGATGTGGAAACACATACAACAACAATTAAAAGGAAACACGATATCTTGAACCCAGCACAACTTTGGCACGCTAGGCTAGGTAATATTTCCCTAAGAAGGATGAACAAGTTAGTTAGGAGTGACATGTTTGATTTGTCAGACATTAACTCCCTACCGACTTGTGAGTCTTGTCTCAAGGGAAAGATGACTAAACAACCCTTCACTTAATTTATTCAGATCTTAAAAGAAAAAGATAACAGATCTACCAGCTTTTCTTTCATTTCTCCTATTTTGTCACATGTGCTGAAAACAGCTCAACCAAAATAGGATCTTGGCATCCACACGGAACTCGCGCATTCCGTGTCAGCTCGACAAAAGAACAACCGAAGATCAAAAATCATTCATCTCCATTTCTTCATAAACTAATCTTTTCAAAAACTTTTAACATTTTTTTAAAACAAATAGCACATGCGTTTTTAAAAAAAATGCTCGTTCAAGAACAACCTGCTCTGATACCACTTGTTAGGACCGAAGGATCAGATCTCTAAACAACAATAAACTAAACAACACAAACACAACAGAGAGATCTGATCCTACAAATAAAAATAAGGTGCAATACCTCGGGTTCTTGAACATATAAAAGAGCACCGGAGACAGATCCGGTATGTAATAAAACAACATGCGAAAAACACCAGAACCGAATCCTAATTTTAAAACAACTCAGCGCAAACGGATTCTTTAAATCGATGTCATATGACAGTGCAAGTGTGAAATCTGTTTGCTATGCGTGCTAAATTAATTGCGTATGCGGAAACTGTAAATCATAAAAGAATACAATACACTGCTATTTGTTTCTGGAAGTTCGGATATCAATATGATACGTCTCCCCTTCTTCCGCCACGGGAAGGTTCCACTAGAAGATTTGATCCGCAGACCCAATAAAGATCGAGGTGGTGAATACTTAAGTGCTGAATTTCAAGACTATCTTAAAGAGAATGTGATTCTCTCGCAGTGGACCCCTCCGGCCATACCACAGCTCAATGGTGTAGCGGAGCGTCGTAACCGAACCCTGATGGACATGGTTCGGTCTGAGGTGGTGAATACTTGAGTGCTGAATTTCAAGACTATCTGAAAGAGAATGAGATTCTCGCACAGTGGACCCCTCCGGCCACACCACGGCTCAATGGTGTAGCAGAGCGTCGTAACCGAACCCTGATGGACATGGTTCGGTCTATGATGAGCTTCACTGAGCTTCCTACCTCGTTTTGGGGCTATGCGCTCGAAACGACGGTAATGTTGTTAAACAATGTCCACACCAAAGCAGTGGATAAGACTCCATATGAGATGTGGATGGGTAAACCACCCAAGTACTCATACATGAGGATTTGGGGATGTCCTGCTTACGTGAAGCAGACAGTGGGAGATAAGCTGGATACTAGATCCATCTTATGCTACTTCATTGGGTATCCAAAGAATTCCATTGGATACTACTTCTACTATTCAAGTGAAACAAAGTGTTTGTTTCTAGAAATGCCACCTTTATGGAAAGGGAATTTCTACTTGATAAAAAGGGCAAAATAGTAGAACTCGAAGAGGTTCGAGAACCAACTGAGGTACCAAGTGAATCTCCCGCATCTCCAGAGCCAACACCAGAAATGGTCGCATCTAGGAGATCCGAAAGGGTTCCTAGGGCTCCTGAAAGATATGGTTTCCTCCTTGAAGATGATCAAGTTGTTGGATCTGATCCAAGAACTTTCAAGGAGGCAATTTCCGATGTAGATTCTAATTTGTGGCTTGAAGCAATGCAGTCTGAGATTGACTCAATGCATGCTAACCAAGTTTGGACTCTTGTTAATCCTCTCGAAGGAATTGTTCCTATTGGGTGTAAATGGGTATACAAGAAGAAACTTGGGCCTGATGGTAAGGTAATGACCTACAAGGCACGATTGGTCGCGAAAATTTACACTCAAAGGCAAGGTGTTGACTATGATGAAACCTTTTCACCAGTTGCAATGTTCAAGTCGATTAGAATCTTATTGGCCATAGCCACATGGTACGACTATAATATATGGCAAATGGATGTGAAAACTGCATTTCTTAATGGAAACATTAAGGAAGAGATCTATATGACGCAGCCTGAGGGTTTCACATCTGTAGGAAGTGAGCATAAGGTATGCAAACTTCAGAGATCGATCTACGGTCTCAAACAAGCATCGAGGAGTTGGAACCTGAGATTCGATGAAACAATTAAGGAATTTGGTTTCATCAAGAATCCCGAGGAGCCATGTGTATATAAGAAAGTAGTTAAAAGCGCTGTGACATTCCTTGTAGTTTACGTTGATGACATTATACTCATTGGGAATGATGTAGGAATGCTGTAGTCAACTAAAGTATGGTTGTCTAGTAGATTTTCGATGAAGGACATGGGTGAAGCATCCTATATTCTTGGAATACAGATCTATCGGGATAGATCGAAACGGATGCTCGGACTCACCCAAGCTACCTACATCGATACCATACTTAAGAGGTTCTCTATGGAAGAGTCCAAGAGAGAACACCTACCTATGTGACA
>KV007782.1:0-11639 GCA_001598015.1 Dorcoceras hygrometricum
ACATACGCTTTAGTGTAATCTAGGTCTTTACTCAACACAATTGTAAATCATTACACACATAATGAAAGTAAAGAATGCCATATAAAAGAATGCGAATATCATATATAAAGATCGTTTGTACAAGAGTCAATGAAAACCCACACGCCACAAGTTGGCTAGTTGGGCATCTACTCTAACACGACTGGCTGCTATTCTCAATGATTTTTTTGAATTCCATGTGGAAATACAGGAACAGTATGCTAACCTTCGTGATAACCTTGCTGAACTCATAGCCTTCTTCAATAGGGGCCGTAATGACAAAAAGGGGGAAGTGGGTAGCATCTGAGGTCAGCCACGCCAGATGATAGATCCAGACCTGGTGGAGGAGGAGGCAGTGCAAGTGAGCCAGTGAAGAGGAGAGGCAGCGGTTCGCAGAGTGGTCCTAGACATAGAGGAATCGGATACTGGTTTTTAGGAGAATGATATGGAGAATAGTTTTGATATTTTCAGTTCTTTGTACAAAGCTCTTGTACTCAGCAAATTTCAAGTATATAAAGTTAGCGCGACTTCAAGTATATCTTTCAATTTGTCGTAAGCTGCTAACTTTTTGTCATCACCAAAAAGGGGGAAATTGTTAGGATAAAATTTATAAGTTTTGGTGATAACAAAAACAAGACTAAGAACTGAACATAAGATGCAGATCTGATCTTCAGCATTCGCAGAGGATAAGAGAAGGGAACATTTCAGATTTTGTGACGCAATGCCATTGAGTTGAAGATTGCAGAACCAAGAGTTCTGAGTAAAGTTGATTCAGTATCAAATTTGATTGTTCGAGAATTGATCAGATATCGAGTCATGTATTTAGTTATCTGGTTGAGGATCTCAGATTTAAGTCTTCAGATATCGGGTTATTCAAGTAATCGGGACAGTTTTTCAGATTTGAGGGCATTCAGATTTGAATCAGAGGCTATAGTGACAGATCTGGGTATGTTTGTCCAGATGTTATAATTCAGACCCGAGCGTTTCATATGTAATAGAATCAATATAAGATTTCAGATTTCAGTATTTCAGATGTGCTTACAGAATGAACAGTGTACATCAGATCCGAGGTTATCAGATATGAACAACTCAGATTTAGGTACAGTGTACTTGCAGATGTCTCAAAGTTTTCAAATCTGTTTAACAGAATGAACCTTCAGATATTAGCTTAGAATCTATTCAGATGTTATCAAAGGATTTTTTGAAAAGAATCAACGATCATAATTTAATCGTATAAAAGCCTGAAATTAAGGAGACAAAATCAGAGCTATTTTGGGTAAAGTTTCACAGTATGCAAAGTGATTGATACGATGATTACCCGCTTTGGAATATAAGTCAATTTAGCCCTGACAAGCGCATGTTACCTTTTTCAGGGCATTAATGGAGCATTAAATGCTATGATACGATGAAGATATGCAAAGGAGTTTATTTCTACTGGCTACATTTATTGACCGTTGAGGACAAAGAGTATAAATAGCTGAAGAATTCAAATTAACAAGCTCTTAATTACTCTCGATCAATCTCTACCATTTACTATTTGTTCTTCGCTATCATGAAGCTCTCTCACAACTCACTGGGAATTTGACATCACAAAATATTTTGTCCCGGTATTCAAATCTCGAAGAACACTGAAGTTCAAGCTTTTCTAGATTCAACCTTCGAGATATCTTCTGGTTTACATTTGAAAACAGTTCTTGTCGATAAAAGAACCAGAATATTTACAGTACTCATAGTTTCGCACTTCATTGTATATCAGTTTTTGAGTCTGTAACGAACTCGCTCTTTGAAGCAGTTCGAGAAATTATGCATGTAGTTGGTGATTGCTAGGAGTTCACTTGGATCCAGGCTTAGTGATTGGGTGTCTACAGTGTCTGTACACATCAAAGTCTTCTAGTGGAACCTTCCTACAAAGGAAGAAGTGGAGACGTAGGATCTTCAGATCCGAACTTCCAGAAACATATTATGAACCATGCACTTTTACTTATCGCATTTACTTATTTACACTGTTCACTGGTTAATCGACTTATTTCGGCATTATCATTGTTAGTCGAGAAATCAACTTTGGGACTGAGATACCTCAGATCTGGTAACGTAGATCCGAGTTAAGCAAGGCTCTTGTAAAATGAAATTTACAGGTTTCGAAAAATTAAAATCCATAGGAGTTAATTCAACCCCCCTTCTGAATTCCTAGGCCTATTTTCGATCTAATTGATCCTATCAATCATGAACCCGACTTTGTCCAACGACAACAGGCCAAACTTCTCCATAGCATAGATCAACTTCGATTTGGAATCATGGCCGTAGAAGTTCCACTTGTCGCCAAACTGGGGCTGAAAATGCACAACGCCATGGAAACAGTCCATAGTGGCCCTAAAACTAGACAACACGTCCATCCCTACTGTGCAATCGAAATCCCACAAAACTATCGAATCAGGTTCGCTACCAACACATTCTCACCAAACTTAAGTATTTTGTGCAACAAAATCTCTTGGGAGAACAGGCTCGCGCCGGCAGGAGTCGCAACAGAAACAACATCACGCAAAATAGTTGTATGCAAACCATGCTCAACCACAAATGCATCATCTATAAACGAATGTGATGCTCCAGTATCAAACAATACACGTGCTGGAAAATCAAAAACAGTACAAGGACCTGGGATCACTCCTCCTGGCATGCCCTCCGCTTGCTCCCTGGTCATGGCATTCACCTGGGCATGTTGAGGTCCTGAGAACTGGGGTTGGGAAGACTGTCCAAAATGTGAAGGACCAGGCTGCTGGAACGGCCTATGCTGAGCTTCCCCCACCCTCTGCTGCTGAACAGGAAAAGAACGACCTCAAGATGACCCACCAGAACGACCCTGAGGTGGGGCAGCGGTGTGCTGAGATCCAACCAAAGGACATACTCTCGAAAAATGTCCATATTATCCATAATTATTGCAAGCACCCTGAACCCCCACACACTGCGTCGAAGGATGTTTGCCTCCACATTGACCACAAAAGGTAGTCCTAGGGCTGCTACTGCTACTCGAACTACCGGAACCAGAAGAACTAGAACCCTGCTTCCTCTTCTTGAATTAATGCAGTAATCTTTCGGGTCTCACATTCCTCCCCCACTGAAAATAAGATTTCATCCTCAAAATCAAAGAACAACTCCAAAACTGAACAAAATCTCAACACAAAACAACACTAGAAAATCACGCTACGTACCATACAACCAGTAACCACTAGCTCCTGGAGTCAATTCAAGATCTACTCAAACAGATGAGGTCATTCAAGTTTCATTTTCTCCTCCAACTCCCACGTAGCTTCTTCTCTACCATGCTTGCTCCACTGGACCACCACCAAGGTAATGGTCTTGTTTCTAAGCTGCTTCACCTTTCTGTCCAAGATCTGCAAGGGATATTCCACATAACTCAGTGTTTGATCAAGCTCCACCTCGTCTGTTCGCAACACATGAGAAGGATCTGGCTCATACTTCCTCAACATGGACACATGAAACACATCATGCAAAGAGGATAGATCTGGCGGCAGTAACAAGCGATAAGCCAAAGGTCCGATCCTCTCCACAGTCTCATAAGGTCCAACATAACGAGGAGCTAACTTTCCCTTGAGACCAAATCTCATAACACTTATAAAAAGGAGAAACTTTCAAGAAAACCAAATCACCAACCCGAAATTCGAGAGGTCTATGCCTGCGATTCGCATAACTTGCTTGGAGATCTTGTGCAGCTTTCATATGCTATCGAATCAGATCTACTTGATCTCTCACCTGCTGCACAAATTTTGGAGAAGACAACTGCTTCTCCCCCACTCCTTCCCAACATATTGGCGATCTGCACTTCCTACCATACAATGCCTCATATGGTGCCATGCCAATTGTCACTTGGTAGCTGTTATTATAAGAAAACTCAATCAAATACAACCAATCCTGCCAGCTACCGCTGAAATCCATCACAACAGATCGCAACATATCCTCCAAAGTCTGGATAGTCCTCTCAGATTGTCCATCGGTTTGGGGATGATAAGCAGTACTCATTGCCAATCTCGTGCCCAAAGCTGTTTGCGAAATCTTCCAAAATCTGGAAGTAATCCTCATATCTCGATCTGAAACAATAGACACAGGCACTCCATGCAATCGCACCACGAAATCTATATACAGTTTTGCCATTTTCTTCAAAGAATACATCATATTGTAGGGAATGAAGTGAGCTGACTTCGAAAGTCGATCTATAACAACCCAAACATCATCACAACCTCTGCTGGAACGAGGCAAATGGGTCACAAAATCAATAGCCACGCGCTCCCAATTCCATTGCGGCACTTCTAAGCTCCACAATAAACCACTAGGTCTCATCCTTTCTGCCTTAACTTGCTGGCAATTCAGACATTTAGCGACAAAACCAGAAACATCACTCTTCAAACCTGCCCACCAAAAGTGCGGCTTCAAGGCATGGTACATCTTCCTTGCACCAGGATGGGAACTATGTCTACTACACTGTGCTTATCTCAAAATCTCCTCCTTCAAATCAATCAGATTTGGCACTACCAACCTTCCACGAAATCTCAAAAAACCATCAAATGAGACAGTATAATCTTCCAACTGTCCAGCTCTAACCTTCAACTTCAACTCATGGATAGATGGATCAGTTCTCTGAGCTGCTCTAATATTCGAAATAATCTAAAATCAACTTGAAAAGAAGACACCACAACATAATCATCACCTGGGTAGAAACGCCAACCAGTAGTTCTTAGATGCTCATGAACCTTCGAAATGTGAAACGAAGAAAGCATAGACAATTGAGCTTTCCTGCTCAAAGCATCAGCAACTACATTCAACTTTCCAGGCTGATATTGAATTTCACAATCAAAATCCTTAGCAGCTCCATCCATATATGTTGTCTCATGTTCAAATATGGCTAGGAAAACAGATACTGAAGACTCTTGTGGTCGGTGTACACCACAAACAGTTCGCCATACAGATAGTGACGCCAAATCTTCAAGGCAAAGACCATTGATGCTAAATCCAAATCATGAAATGGGTATCGAGTATCATTTGGTTTCAACTGACAAGAGGCATACGTAATGACTCGAACATTCTGCATCAACACACAACCCAATCCATTAAGCGAAGCATCGGAACACACCACAAAACCTCCTGAACCTGAAGGAAAAGCCAACACTGGCGCTGTGGTAGCTTCTCTTTGAGCAATTGAAAGCTGTTCTCGCATTTTTCTGTCCAAACAAATGTTTTGTCTTTCTGGGTCAACTGCATCATAGGCTTAGCTATGCTAGAGAATCCTTAGATAAAGCATTGGTAATATCTAGCCAATCCTAAAAAGCTACGAATCTCAGAAACATTCTTGGGATGTTCCCAGTTCACTACGACCTCTACCTTACTGGGATCAATAGACAATCCATTGGCCGAAATGACATGACCCGGAAACACTACTCTATCCAACCAAAACTCGCATTTGGAAAACTTAGCATACAGCTGCGAGTCTCAAAGAGTTTTGAGAACTAACCTCAAATTCTCTTTATGCTGCATCGGAATCTTCGAGTACACCAAAATATCATCAACACAATCACAAACTGACCGATGAACTCTCGAAAGAATCAATTCATCAAATCCATGAAAACTGCAGGGTCATTCGTCAAACCAGAAGACATAAACAAAAACTCGTAATGCCCATACCTCGTTCGAAACACAGTTTTCTCAACATCTTCCTCTCGAATCTGCAACTGATGGTACCCCAAACGCAGATCGATCATAGAATACACAGGTGAACCCTGAAGCTGATCAAACAAATCATCGATCCTCGAAAAAGTGTGCTTATTATTCACAGTAGCTTTATTCAGTTTCAAAAAGTCTATACACATCCTCATTTAACCATCCTTCTTCTTAAAAAACAAGATAGGAGCTCCCCACGGTGACATGATCGATCGAATAAAACCTTTCTCCAACAAGTCTTTAAGTTGTACCTGTTAGAGTAGATGCCCAACTAGCCAACTTGTGGCGTATGGGTTTTATTGACTCTTGTGTATAACGATCTTTATTTATGAAATACGTATTTCTATATGGCATTTTTTATTTTCATTATGTTATAATGTTAACAATTGTGTTGGATAAAGACCTAGAATGCACCATAGTGTATGTTTGATGTGATAGTGGATATAATGGCTATCATGAAACACATCTAATAGTCACTGTGTATTCTGAATTCGTTCCTAGTCGATTGGGCCGTTAAAATGAGGATAAGGCCGCCCGAGCTTGAGACTAGCATCTGCGATGTGAAGTACCATGTTTCATTGGTAGGGAACAATGTGATGTTCTCAGCATGCAGATGGATAGTGACCTGGTGATCTATCGAACTACCCTCGTTCGGACTTTCCAAGTGGTTACCATTTGTCGAGTGGATAAGTCCGAGGTCTTGGTTGTACTGATTAGTCCTCACTACTCGAAACGTAATTGAGACTCTACATGATAGGCACCTCACTTTGACCCGTTTACTGACTCACTTGGGGTCATTAGGTGGTGGGATTGGGTGAGGTCCCGATGCATGTAGGAGTCGATGCTTCGTTGTCGAGGATTCACCGCTCGCTTTTATGCATGGATATCCTATGCTATCTGAGGAGACAATGGTGTGATAAATCTCTGGCCAGAGTACTGGATGTGTTTTAGGTAAACGGGTTTGCCTAGTAACACTTGTGATGTCACTATTCGATCTCCAAGATGTATGCATAGATATCGGATCTCTAGCGACTCTCGATTTACCAATGGTCGTTGATCTGATCGAGATATATGTGTTGAAAGGACCGTACTGTACGCTAACCACGACCGACTGGTTCTTACAGGCACTATCAGTGATACCTAGAGGGTCATGGGGCGATGTTGCTAGGCGCTTTACCATGATCCGATGGGCAAGTCCGAAATTGTGATTTCGGAGTCACAATGGTTGTGGGCCCACGGCTAGCTGTATCCCTGAACCATTGAGGGTCACACAAGTAATAGATTCATGATTCCCGCACGGAAACTGAGCTCAATGTGTTGAGCATAGGAGGAGGAATTTAGGGAGTGCGACTTCCTAAAAGTCAACAGTGGTCAAATTGCGATTTCCCAAATTTGAGGGGCTAAACTGTAATTTTGGTATAGGTGGTCTGAAAAATTGTTTTCACATCATAATATTCAGTTTTGGAAACTGAGTCGATTGGTCCGATCTGATCGTCGATCGGAATTGTGATGAAGCCACGTTGGTACGGTTGAAACGAATGTTCATATGGATCTGGGCCCGCCCCAGGCTCATTGGGCTAGTGAAAGCCCATAATTGGTCTAATTATGCTAGACCTAGGGCTACACATCACAAGAAAATACAAAAATACAACCCTATCTCTCAATAGCCGCTAACCCATCTCCTCTTCCCTTCTCCCTCGGCCGCCGCCTCACGTGCCGCCCGTCGCCGGCCACGCGCAGCCGCCCTTTGCTATCGGACTTTCTCCGATCGTCGTGCTTAGGAGATTCCATTCGTGTCGAATTCGTCAGTCCTTCTAGTGCAGGCTGTAATGCCCAGAATCATTAAGAAGAGGATTAGTTTAGCATTTAGACATTTAAGAATTGATGAAGTTTGATTATGAGCTCGGATTTCTTCTGGAAGTGTTGAGTGATTAAGGAACTGTGTATCGTTAAATCGCGCTAAATGTGAGAACCAGACGAAGTAACCGGCGTAGCGATTTGATAAAATCAGCAGCAGGTTACTATAGCTCGCGACTGGTTGGATTTTGAAATTCAGTTGTAGCGTAATTCTTGGTTACAGCTGGAAGCAGACGCGCGAATACAAGGGGTCAATGAGAAAGCGCCACGTATTGGTTACTACACGAAGAATCAGCAGCAAGAGGAATCAGCAGCAAGAGTTCCTTACGCATCTGCTGGTTTATGTACCTGCTGGTTATTGATGTATCAGCTGGTTGATGATGACGTAGGTGCAACGTCGTCGTTTTGGTAATAAACGAAAACCAGTCGAGGCGAGAATGGTTCCAGCTGAGAGAGCAATGCGAAATCGTTTTGACTTATAAACAGGAATCTCGCTACGATGTCGTTTTGTATGCATTAGAACTCAAATTTAACACGTTGGAAATTCTGCAGAATTACAGAGATCGTTGGCTATAAATAAGAGTGAATTCGAAATGCTGAGAACATCTTGACTACAGCTATCGGACTTTGATTCTGAAAGTATCTCAGGAAGTGAGGAACAGAGCGTAAGAACATTAACTGAAGCATTTTGAAAGCAGAGGAACGAAGGTATAATTTGACAGAAGAGTCAGGAACTAGATTACTCGAGAATGATATTTCTTGAGTATTCCGCTGAAATCACATACATATTTGATTCCTGTTCTTGATTTAGAACTTTCGTTATGTGTGTGTCGATCCATCACAGGTAGTGGATCTTTTATATTTGCATGAGTTTGCATATTGAAGAGAATTGAATTGATTCTACTGCCCAGAACTGATGATTATACTGAGATGATTCTCACCGAAGTTTATCCGGCTGTTGTTTTGTTTTGTATGTGTGCATGACAACAGGAAGAAAGAACTAGTGGGGAGCAACCACGGGTAGCGAGAGATAACTACCTAGACGCTGGATCAGCAGCAGGAAGAATAAACACCAGCTGATAGTTTAGATGCTTGGACAGTTGGTCGTAGGTTGCTCAAGTCTGGTTTAGTATATAAGCATCAAGTGTGTACTAGTGAACTTAGCTTGTGACCGCTGTAAACCATGAAGTATTTGTATAAATGAATAGTATTTGCATTACCAGCTGAACCCTTTATGCTTCTGCTGGATTGAATACACTTCTGCTGGTTGGAAAAAAAATTTTTTACGTAACTTGTATATGAACCAGAGTAGCTTTACTAAACTTGTTTAGTTTAGATTAATCACCCACTGATTAAGATTAGAGGATTAATTGTTAGCTGAGAGCCTCACAACAGGTGTTATCAGAGCGTTACTACATCAGTAAGATCATTGAACTAGTTGAGTGGGGTACATCGAGTTCTTCTTGATTGCTTAGATTATGAATTGCATGCTTGTGTGGTATATGTCTTACTGCTTTTGAATTTATATCACATGATTCTTGTGAATAAATGGTAAGAATATACCGAAGAATTATGAAAAATACATGCTTTGGAAGTGATTAACAGCATGTATTGAGTGAAGTATGAATCAGCACTCGATCTCTTGAGCAGCAGTACATTGATGTATGTTAATCAGAGGAGGGACTGAGATTGATTTGTTATTGTTTGATAAGAAATGATAAACACGTCTGTTTGATTCCTAGATATGCCTCCTCGAAGAACCACGAATCGGCAGACAGAGCAGGGTAGTACCTCTACTGAGGTTTTGAATGCAGCTGCTACTCCAATGGAGACTAGGTTAAAATGATTCCAGTCGTTTAAACCACCGACGTTGACAGGAACAGAAAGTGCTATTGATTGTGAAAACTGGTTGGAATATATTGAGCAGTTGTTCGAAGCACTTGATTACACTGATGATCATTGGGTGAAACTGATTATACACCAGTTGCATGGTATTGGGAAAAGCTGGTGGGTGGCAACAAAGAAAGCGCTTGAAAATCAGGGTACTGTGATTACGTGGGCAGTATTCCGAACAGCTCTCTATCAATGGTTCTTCCCAATTTCTTATAGGAAAGATAAAGGAGCGAAATTTGCAAACTTGCGACAAGGGCAGTTGAATATAGAGGATTACGTTGCCAAGTTCACAAGTTTACTGAAATTTGCGCCACATGTTGCTATGAATGATGAAGCACAAGCGGATCAATTAATTAATGGATTGAATCCAGATGTATTTACGTTGGTAAATACTGGAAGACCAAATACTTTTGCTGATGCGTTGAACCGAGCAAAAGGAGCAGAGCTGGATTACTAAGGCAGCGAAGAGCACAATTTGTGCCAACAGCAGCCAAAGCAGCAGAGAATTCACAGACTCCACCACCCCCTCGCTTTGATGCTGGAAGCAGCAGCAGTGGGAAAAAGAAAAATTTCTTTAAAGGAAAAGTAAAACAATTCAAACGTTCCGGTACCAGTAGCTCCTCCAGTTCAAGTGAATTCAAACAACTGGGAGCTGGACAACAATCTGGAGATTACTGTACTAAGTGTGGAGGTAGACATGCTACAGATCAATGTAGAGGAGTGTCTGGCCTCTGCCGTATTTGCAATCAAGCGGGACATTTCGCAAGAATATGTCCTCAACATAACTCTGGGAATTTCCAGAATTCAGCAGCATCAAGAACAATGTCAACACCAGAAAGGCAAGACTCTTCTGTACATTCGTATCAACCTCAACAACCACAACAAAGTAGACAAGGAGGAAGCCAGACAGTGAGCCAACCTTCTAAACAACAAGCTAGAGTGTTTGCATTAACCGAAGAACAAGCACAAGCAGCCCCAGACGATGTTATTGCAGGTAACTGCTACTTGTGCAACTTTCCAGCTTATGTATTAATTGATACTGGTGCATCACACACCTTTATCTCTGAGAATTTTGTTGTATCACATAAGTTGTCTGCTGAACCCTTAGCTGAAATAGTATCGGTTTCTTCACCGCGGGGGGAAGGAATGTTATCGATCACTGCTGTTAAAAATTGTGTGTTACAGTTTGAGGGTCATGCAATTGAAATTGATTGTGTTGTGCTCAAATTATCTGATTTTGACTGTATCGTGGGCATAGATATGCTAACCAAGTATAGAGCAATAGTAGATTGTTTTCAGAAGGTGGTTCGATTCAAACCAGAGAAAACTGATGAATGGAAATTCTATGGAAAGGGATCACGAGCCAGAATTCCTTTTGTCTCTGCTATTACAATGAATAATCTATTGCAGAAAGGAGCGGAGGGATTTCTAATTTATGCAATAGACACGAAGAAAAGTAGCCCGAATCTGGTTGATATACCAGTGGTTTGCGAGTTTGCTGATGTTTTTCCTGAAGAAATCCCTGGATTACCTCCATATCGAGAGGTAAACTTCAGCATTGAATTGATGCCAGGTACACAACCAATATCAAAAGCACCATATCGGATGGCACCAATTGAGCTAAAGGAATTGAAAGACCAGCTGGAGGATCTTCTCACCAAGGGATACATTAGACCAAGTGTTTCTCCTTGGGGTGCTTCAGTACTATTTGTGCGCAAGAAAGATGGATCAATGAGGCTATGTATTGACTATCGGCAACTGAACAAGGCAACGGTAAAGAATAAATATCCATTGCCACGAATAGATGATTTATTTGATCAGTTGCAGGGGTCGACAGTGTATTCAAAGATCGATTTGAGATCAGGATATCATCAATTGCGAGTAAGAGATGAAGACATATCGAAGACTGCCTTTCGAACAAGATACGGTCACTATGAGTTCGTGGTTATGCCTTTTGGACCGGCAACTGAACAAGGCAACGGTAAAGAATAAATATCCATTGCCACGAATAGATGATTTATTTGATCAGTTGCAGGGGTCGACAGTGTATTCAAAGATCGATTTGAGATCAGGATATCATCAATTGCGAGTAAGAGATGAAGACATATCGAAGACTGCCTTTCGAACAAGATACGGTCACTATG
>KV007782.1:22343-45220 GCA_001598015.1 Dorcoceras hygrometricum
TGTTAGAGTAGATGCCCAACTAGCCAACTTGTGGCGTGTGGGTTTTTATTGACTCTTGTATATGACAGTCTTTATATATGTTATTCGCATTTCTTTATGGCGTTCTTTATTTTCATTGTGTTATATAATGTTAAAAATTGTGTTGGATAAAGACCTAGAATGCACCATAGTGTATGTTAGATGTGATAGTGGATATGATGGCTATCATGAAACACATCTAATAGTCACTGTGTATTCTGAACCTGTTCCTAGTCATTTGGGCCGTCCAAAAGAGCATATGGGCGGCCTGAGCTTGAGACTAGCATCTGCGATGTGAAGTTCCATGTTTCATTGGTAGGGAACATTGTGATGTTCTCAGCATGCAGATGGATAGTGACCTGGTGATCTATCGAACTACCCTCGTTCGGACTTTCCAAGTGGTTACCATTTGTCGAGTGGATAAGTCCGAGGGTTGTACTGATTAGTCCTCACTACTGGAAACGTCATTGAGACTCTACATGATAGGCGCCTCACTTTGACCCGTTTACCGACTCACTTGGGGTCATTAGGTGGCGGGATTGGGTGAGGTCCTGATGCATGTAGGAGTCGATGCTTCGTTGTCGAGGATTCACCGCTCTCTTTTATGCATGGATATCCTATGCTATCTGAGGAGACAATAGTGTGATAAATCTCTGGCCAGAGTACTGTATGTGTTTTAGGTAAACGGGTTTGCCTAGTAACACTCGTGATTTCACTATTCAATCTCCAAGATGTATGCATAGATATCGGATCTCTAGCGACTCTCGATTTACCAATGGTCGTTGATCTGATCGGGATATGTGTTGAAAGGACCGTACTGTACGCTAAACACGACCGACTGGTTCTTGCAGGCACTATCAGTGATACCTAGGGGTCATGGGGCGATGTTGCTAGGCGCTTTACCATGATCCGAAGGGCAAGTCCGAAATTGTGATTTCGGAGTCACAATGGTTGTGGGCCTACGGCTAGCTGTATCCCTGAACCATTGAGGGTCACAAAAGTTCTGGATTCACGATTTCCGCACGGAAACTGAGCTCAATGTGTTGAGCATAGGAGGATGAATTTAGGGAGTGCGACTTCCTAAAAGTCAATAGGGGTCAAATTGCGATTTCCCAAAGTTGAGGGGCTAAACTGTAATTTTTGTCTGGGTGGTCTGAAAAATTGTTTTCACATCATAATATTCAGTTTTGGAAACTGAGTCGATCTGTCTGATCTGATCGTTGATCGGAATTGTGATGAAGCCACGATGGTACGGTTGAAACGAATGTTCATATGGACCTGGGCCCGCCCCAGGCCCATTGGGCTAGTGAAAGCCCATCATTGGTCTACTTATGCTAGACCTAGGGCTACACATCACAATACAATACAAAAATACAACCCTAGCTCTCAATAGCCGCCGCCCCATCTCCCTCGGCCGCCGCCTCACGCGCCGCCCGTCGCCGGCACGCGCCGCCGCCCTTTGCTATCGGACTTGCTCCGATCGTCGTGCTGAGAAGATTCCGTTCGTGTAGAATTCTTCAGTCCTTCTAGTGCAGGAAGGCGAAGGATTCGTGCTTCTGGTCGTGGACCTGATTAGACGATCTACCGCCGCCTACCTTTTGAATTGCCGGTTTCCCTGTGAAATTGGTCGGAGCCAGGCGCCTAGACGCCAGCAAGGTAACAATCGATAAACATCCTATGTATGGTTTATTATATTGCTTTGATGTATTGAACGATTCCCGGTGCAAAAATTTTAAACTTCCGCTGCGCCCCGGGAAACGGGATCCGTATCCGCCATTGTCGCCAACAGTACATTCAACTACCTCAACTCAGCTGGCGCTAAATGATAAGGGGTTCACGAGATAGGAGTTGTACCAGGTACCAACTCAATGATGAAGTCGATCTCCCTCCTCGGAGGAAAGCCAGAAATCTCCTCGGGGAACACATCGGGGAAATTATGACGAACGGGGATATCGCTAAGCTCCACACACGATGAAAATGATGCGTTCAAAGCATATATCATGAACCCAGAATTTTCCAATGACTCAAGGCTAAACATATCCATGGCAGAGATCAAGGGAATCTTCGATTGGGAATCGTGGACATAGAAATTCCATTTCTCGGCAGACTGGGGCCTAATGCGCACAACACCATGGAAACAGTCCAAGGTAGCCCTAAAAGTAGACAACACATCCATTCCCACAATGCAGTCGAAATCCCACATCACTAACCGAATCAGGTTCGCTACCAACACATTCTCACCAAACCGTAGAACGCCATTCAACAAAATCTCTTGGGAGAACAGGCTCGCGCCTGCAGGAGTCGCAACAGAAACAACATCACATAAAGAAGTGGTATGCAAACCGTGCTCAACCACAAACGCATCAGCTATAAACGAATGTGATGCTACAGTATCAAACAATATACGTGCAGGAAAATCAAAGAGAGTACAAGTACCTGCAATCACTCCTCCTGGCGTGCCTTCTGCTTGCTCCCTAGTCATGGCATTCACCTGGGCATGTTGAGGTCCTGAGAACTGGGGCTGGGAAGATTGTCCAAACCGTGAAGGACCAGGCTGCTGAAACGTCCATAGTGAGTCTCTCCCACCCTCTGCTACGGAGCAGGAAAAGAACAACCTCTAGACGATCCACCAGCACGACCCTTCGGTGGGCATGCGGCATGCTGAGATCCAGCCAATGAACACACTCTCACAAAATGTCCATACTGTCCACAAATGTTGCAAGCACACTAAACCCCGATACACTTCGTCGAAGGGTGTCTGCCACCACACTTGCCACAAAAGGTAGCCCTAGGGCTACTACTACTGCTCGAACTGCCCGAGCCTGAAGAACTAGAACCCTACTTCTTCTTGAACTGATGGCCATGAGGCCTAAACCTGTGGCGCCAGAATGTTGCGCTGACTGCTGGGGCTGCTGCTGAGATGACTGTGCAAACTAGGGAGGTTGCGCCCCTGGAACACTGGGACGTGAACCTTGCATCGCTGGAGGCTGAAACCTAGACCAGCGGTTCCTCAACCCTTCCTCGATGTCCATTGCCTTGTCCACCGCATCCGCATAACTGGTAGGTGAACTCGCCAACACCAAGGAGTACAAATCCTCATTAAGCCCTTCCAAGAAACGGTTCCTCTTCACACCCTCGCGGCCAGACACATGAGAAATAAGCCAAAGAGAAGAAAACCTTCGAGCATACTCACCCACCGACATGGTTCCCTGAACCAAGTTGTAAAACTCTCTCTCCCGAGCATTCACATAAGACTCCGGAACATACTCCTGACGGAAAGCCGTACAGAAACTATCCCAAGTAATCCCCACACCAGTCTACTCAAGCGTACCTGAAGCACCTCTCCACCATCGCTCTACATTCTTCCTCAGCTAGAAGGTCGCCAAACGCAATCTGCGCTCATCATCATAGTGCACTCTATCAAAAAATCCAGTAATATGCTGCATCCAGGACTCAGCATCGGAACTACTCTCATCACCATCGAAAGTCTGAGGATTCATGCGCTGAAACCTCGCCATGATCAGTTCCATCTCATCCACACGGGCTGGCAGCACATCAACCTCATCCTCAATCTGCCTAGTGCGCCTACGAGCAGGAACACTACGCTGAATCTCCTCATTCTGACCCTAAGATTCTGCCAAAATCTACCTCGTAGCTTTAACCCTACGTCTAGGCGGCATCTAGGCAAACACTAATACAGTAAGATCACATAGCAGGTATAGAACATAGTCAAGCACATGCAACATGCAACAAAGTGCCTAGACTCAAGTGTGATCAAAATAATTTGAGCTTATCCCAGTTTAAGCTCTGATACAAAAAATGTCTGGATCGGTGCACAGTACAGAGAATAACCACGCAAAAACACAGTCGCGGAAGCATTTAAAATAGTAATTAAAATTTTTCGCTTTGGCCTGACTTAGAAAACATAAGTTAAAATACATCGATACTCAAAATACTGGTTTTAAAACAACAGAAAACCAACCATAACAGATACAAACGTGTAGAGCGTCTACCAAAGATACAGACATAGCAAGTCTCTCGCTCAACATAGATGCAAATTAGCAATAGGACATCACATCGGGAATTCCCCATGTGATGACTCAATTACATAACTATATATTGTACATAACTGGGACACTCTATCCACCTCCTGGGGCACCACCAGCTGAGCCATCTCTGCGACCATCTTAGAAACCTGGATAACCTGAACAACACACAGGCAACACAGACAATCCATCCCCTGAGGGACAATGGGTCAAACCCCAGTACGGAGAGCAATATAAACAGCAGATGGATAGAAACAGATAAATGCACGTGCTATGCATGAAATAGCAGAATGCAGGAACAAGGGACTACAATCAAACAGGGATTCGAGCTCAAGAACCAGCTCAACAGTTGTCAACAGATCGAACAAATGACAGTGGCCACAATGTTCATGAGAGCAAGGTAGCTATCCACTCGTCTCAACACACGGTACAAGAGCATACACCAAATCACTCGACCTGATGTTGCCAAATCTCATGAGAGTGTGGTAGCTATCCACTCGTCTCATAGCGGCTAACAGATAACCAAACAGGGAGATGAGGAGCATGGTATTTCCGTTCGTCCTCAAAACAGCTCCTACTACAAACGGTTAGCACAGCAACAACAAATGGCTAACATATATGAGCTCAACAGGAAAGATGCGTGTATTCCAATGCAACAGCTAACATAAATCAGTACAGAGACCAGCAGTAAGCAACAACGACAACACAGCACACAATACACGCAATACCAGCAAGCGTACACATTTATCCATGCCAAATCCCAAAGCTGTAAACAAGCTCACATCCGTACCTTAGCTTTCTGAGCTACAATTACCGCAAAAATTTCCCGAGCAACTCATATCTGTCACCTTCTTGGCCAAACAACAACAAAAAAACTCAGGGACTCTAGCACAGAAATACGAACTGGGAGATACGAGCTCCACCAGCTCTATCCTACCCTTCAAGCACAACAGACAGCTCTAAATGAAGCGTAAGGGAGGATCTAGCTCTTACCCAAAAGCACTACCTGAACGGAAAAGTGAATCTGCCGAAATGCTAACAGACTACACAAGGTAGCTCCTTTCGCGATCTTCTTCCAGCTTAACTCAAGCCTTCGAAATAGGTTTCAGAAGAAACTCCTTGGCAAGAGGAGTCCAACGCTACAACTTTTGCTCCAATCTGAGTCGTCTATCGCCAGCAATCGGAGAAGATAATTTTCGGTGAACAGTAACTAGGGTATCGCGACAGGGTAAGGTTACGGGAAATATTTCTAAGTGTTGGGGAAAATAATGGCGAGACCAGTAAAAGTCCTCTATAAATACAATTTAGGTTTCCCAAATTTGATGAACAGTGGCCACCGACAACATTGGCTCAAATCTGTTACCCACTCAGATCTAAGTACCACTCCAGATCTGGACCATACGCTAAACCAGCGTGCTACTACCAAATCCGTCAACACCAAAAATACAAACCAAGCTGGTTCACACAGCGCTAAACAACTTATGCATCTCAAATCTGGTTTCTTTCAAACGACGGCGTTTCGCTACCCGCGCAGGACATCAATTAACAAACTCAAGAATACTTTGCAACAACCAGATTTTACCTCTAGCCTCGATTACAAACAACCAGCGCCAAAGACGAAATCACCAACAAATACTTCTCAACTCTCCAAATCTGACTACTACCATGTAGAACTCTACAACTGTCCAGAGCTGTTCCCAATACACAAATATACAGAGAAACCCGATACGCTCACCAAGAATACCAGCTCAAAGCTGATCCATCCCAGATCTGCTCATGCAAAGTCTGGTCTATCCAAAACCCGATTAATTAACTCAATTAATCCAATAATTTTTCAAGTCTCACATGAACCGAGCACGAGGACAAATCGCGTGCAAGAACTGATTTGAGGGAGAGAACTGTTTTGCGAGTGAGCGTTTGAGTGACCATATTCCAGCGTTTGTGTTTAACGTTCCAGACTTCACCATGGTGCTGCACGACGTCGTTTTAGCGTTAGCGCTATTTCCAGCTTTTAGCGTTTTGATGTTCATATTTGAGTGTTGTAGCGTTTAACGTTTTAGAGATCAGATTTCTCCGTGGTTTTGGAACGCGACTTCTGACACCAGCTTTTGGTTGTTCGACAATCCAGACGTTGGGTTAGCGACCAGCTGCTGCTTGTGTAAGACACCAACTTTTGGGTTTGAGGACCAGTCGTAAGCAGCGACCAGCTGTTGGTTTGTTTTGTGACTGGTGGTTGGGAATTTAGTAGTGCATCATCTGGTTTTGTCGGTGGACTTTTTAACCAGATTTCACGTGTGTATTTATTGGAAGCTTTGGCTTTCAATTATTACAACAGATTCCATACATAGCAAAATTTTCTCCAAATTCGTTCTTCGCTTCTAACCCTCAGGTTACTGTTCACCGTGAGCTTCTCCAGCGAATTCCCATCATTTTCGGCCACCATTTGACACGTTTGAGGTAGCGTTGGACTCCTCTCGTCAAGATCTTTCATCTCATACCAATTTTTGAGGCTGTCGTTAAAAATCACGAAGTTTCTGCTTTCATTCGTGCGTTTCATGGGTGCAGGTACCCTTTCGATTTAGCTTTGGAATCTTGTTCCTAGCCTTGAATTAAGCTTCCGTTAAGTTGTATGGTTGAGATTAGTTGCTGTTTTGAGTGATCAAATTTCCAGCCGTGAGAAATTGTGTGATGGCCATGAGTTGTGATAGCATTTTCCTAAAATCCGTGCATCGTGTATTTTGGCAGATTTGGTGCAGGCCGTGACTTGCTACGTTCCTTTGAGGAATCTGATTGGGTAAATCAGAATTAAGGTACGGATTTGAGCTTGTAAAATCAGCGTGTTCATGGCTTGGATAATTTGTAGTTGTTGGTTGGTTGTGGCTGCCGTGTTTAGTTGCCTTGTGAGGTTTCTATTTTATGTGATAACTGTGAATTATTGTCGTGTACAATTGCTGTTGTGCATATGATTTATGCTTATTGATTTTCCAGCATGTTTCATACACGCATGCCATTCTATTCCAGCTATAGCAGACATTGTTTCGTTGTTGTTGCTCTGTTTTCTTACCAGGATGCGAGTGCGAGCGGCGATACCGCACTCTCATATCCCTGCTGGGTTTGTTAGCCACCAAGAGCCGAGTTGTTAACTACCACATTTCATGGGCGAGGGAACGGCAGGTTGAGTTGTTTGATGCATCTGGTATTCGGGTGTAGTGTCAAGGCGAGTGGCTCATTACCACACTTTGAACACACCTCGTGGCCACTGTTGTTGCAGATTCCGTTGATCTGTGCATTGAGTTTCTTTGGCTCCTGTTGCAGATTCCGTTGAGCTGTGCATTGATTTTCTTTGGCTCCCTTCCTTGGTTGTAGCCTCCGGTTGTTGTTCCTGGTCTCATGCATAGCATCTTCATTTTATTCTTGCCTGTTGACTGCTGTTTTATAGTTGCTCTCCGTACTGGGGTTAGACCCCATGTCCCTCTGGGTCTTGGTTGTTTTCCTTGCCTGTTTTTTTATTCAGGTTATCCAGCTGGTCGTGGAGCTGACCCAGCTAGAGGTGCCCCAGGAGGTGGTTAGAGTATCCCAGTAGCGTATAGCATATATATATGTATCAGTACAGTTAGCCAGGGGATGCCCTGTGCTTTTGTTGTATCTTGTTATATTTTGTTGTGGTTGTTACCAGGTGTCTGATACATGTTGATGCTGTATTATTTGTCGTGGGCTTGTAGCCTTTGTTTTGTTGGTTTCGTTGTTAAACTGGGATTACTTTGAGTATCATACTATTTTTAATTATATCGTTTTAAACCGTCTGGCCAAAAGCAAAAATTTTACCCGCTTTTTAGTAGCTTCCGTTTGTGTTTGCGTGTTTAACCTCTATTGTGAGCATGAGTACTGACAATTTTGGTATCAGAGCATAAGCTGGGATAAGCTCGATTTCTTTGATCACACTTAAGTCTAGGCACAGCTTCGTGTGTTGCATGTGCTTGACTTATGTGCTTATGTGATGCTTGTTGTTGTGATATCTATGTTGTATCTGTTCTCTGTTGCTTATCCTGTTGAGTGTTTGTAGATGCCGCCTAGATGTCGTGGTAGAGGTAGGGGCAGTTTGAGGAATCGGTAGGATATAACGAGGATCGGCGCAGTGCTCCTGGTCGTACTCGTAGTAGACATGATGAGGAGGAGGAAGTTGGTGACTTGCCTACTCCTGTGGAGAGGATGGACGTTGTAATAGAGAGGTTTCAGAGGATGAACCCTCAGGTCTTCAATGGAGACGAGTCGAGCGAGGATGCAGATTCGTGGCTTAGGAACATCACTGGTCTATTCGATCGTGTCCAGTATGAAACGAGCTTCGGTTGTGTTTGGTGACCCTCCAGTTGAGGAATGGTGCAGCGCGCTGGTGGCGAGGTGCTTCTAGCACTTTGTTGGATTCTGGCGTTGGGATTACTTGGGACGGTTTTTTCGAGACTTTTAGGCAGGAGTTTGTTCCCGAGTATTATGTGAATGCAAGTGAGCGGGAGTTTGATCATCTGGAGCAGGGCTCGATGCCTGTTCGTGAGTATGCTCGGAAGTTATCTTCTTTGTTTGCGTACGTCCCTCACGTATCTGGCCGGGAGAGGGCCAAGAGGACCAGATTCTTAGAGGGTTTGAATGAGGAACTGTATCAGATGGTGCTGACAAGCAAACCCAATACTTATTCTGAAGGAGTTGATAATGCTATTGATATTGAGGAGGGTTTGAGGATTCGTGGTGCTCGTAGGCAGTTGGTAGCGCAGGGTGGTCGTCCTGCTGGTCAGGGAGCACAGTCTTCGCAGTCCTCCCAGTTAGCCCATCAGCCCCAGCAGCAGCGGCAGCCGCAGGTGGCACAGCAGTCTGGCCGTCGGAGGTTTCGACCCCACAGTCAACAGTTCAAGAAGAAGTCTGGTTCTGGTTCATCTGGTTCAGGTAGCTCGAGTAGCAGTGGTTCTCGGGCTGAGTTTTGTGGTTTTTGTGGTGGCAAGCATCCTTCTACCTAGTGTGTTGGAGTGTAGGGCTCTTGCAACATTTGCGGTCAGTATGGGCATTTTTCTAGGGTGTGTCCGTCTGTGGGATCGCAGTAAGCTGCAGCCCCGTCTCAGGGTCGTGGAGGATAGTCTAGGGGTCGTTCCCCTGAGTTTCAGCCGCCCAGGATTGGTGAGACTCCGTTCAGGCAGTTCCAGCAGCCTGGTCCATCGCGATTCGGACAGTCGTCTCAGCTGTTCTTTTCTGGACCTCATCATGCTCAGGCCAAAGTCATGACTAGGGAGCAGGCCGAGGAGACGCCGAGCAGGGTGATCGCATGTACTTGTCTTGTTTTAAATTTTCCTACGCGTGTGTTGTTTGACACCGGTGCATCGCATTCTTTCATTCCTGATTCTTTTGTTATTGAGCATGGTCAGCATACCATCCCTTTGCGCGATGCTGTTTCTACCCCTGGCGGTGTGAGCCTATTTTCCCAGGAGGTTTTGTTAGACGGTGTGTTGCGGTTTGGTGAGCATGTGTTGTTGGAAAATTTGATCCGTCGGATGTTGTGGGATTTCGATTGTATCGTTGGGATGGACGTGTTGTCCAAATATAGGGCCTCCGTGGATTGCTTCCATGGGATTGTTCGTTTTAGGCCTTTGTCTGGCGAGAAGTTGGACTTCTACGGCCAGGATTCTTGATCGAAGATCCCGTTAGTCTCAGCGATGGAGATGTTCAGACTGTTGTCCTTAGGGAATGTTGGCTTCATGATTTACGCTTTGGATGCGTCTTCTTCTTCACGTGTGCAGCGTAGCGACGTTCTCGTGGTGCGACATTTTTCCGATGTGTTCCAGAAGGAGATTCCTGGTTTTCCTCTTATGCGGGAGATTGACTTCAGCATAGAGCTGGTGCCTGGCACAGCTCCGATTTCTTGTGTCCCATATCATTTGGCGCCTGTGGAGTTGAGAGAACTCAAGGTGCAGTTGGACGATTTGCTGGAGAAGGGTTTCATCCGACCTAGTATGTCGCCGTGGGGAGCACCCATTTCGTTTGTGAAGAATAAGGATGGCTCAATGCGGATGTGCATTGATTTTCGCCAGTTGAATAAAGCGACTGTTAAGAACAGGTACCCGTTACCCACGATCGACGATCTGTTTGATCAGCTTCAAGGTTCTCTGGTGTATTCGAAGATTGACTTGTGTTCCGGGTACCATCAGCTGAGAGTAAGAGATCAAGATGTCGCAAAGACTGCTTTTCGTACGAGGTACGGACACTTCGAGTTTCTGGTTATGACATTTGGGTTCACCAACGTGCCTGCAGTCTTTATGGATCTGATGAACCGGATTTTCAAAGAGTTCATAGATCAGTTCGTGATAGTGTTCATTGACGACATCTTGGTATATTCTAAGACTCCTTTGGAGCATAAGGAGCATTTGCGAATTGTCCTTCAGACGTTGAGAGACCAACAGCTGTATGATAAATTCTCCAAGTGCGAGTTTTGGCTAGATCGCGTCGTATTCTTGGGTCATGTTATTTCAGCCGAGGGGATTTCTGTGGATCCCAGTAAGGTTGATGCTGTTCTGAACTGGGAGCGTCCTAGGAATGTGTCAGAGATTCGCAGTTTCTTGGGTCTGGCTGGCTATTATCGTCGTTTCATTGAAGGATTTTCTAGTATAGCAAAGCCGATGACTCAATTGACACAGAAGGACAAACGGTTTGTATGGACTGAGCAATGTGAGAATGCGTTTTAATTGACTCAAGGAGAAACTGACTACTGCACCTGTGTTGGCTCTGCCGTCCGGATCAGGTGGTTTCGTTGTTTGTTCTGACGCCTCGCTCAATGGATTGGGCTGTATTTTGATGCAAAATATGTGTCAGAGATTCGCAGTTTCTTGGGTCTGGCTGGCTATTATCGTCGTTTCATTGAAGGATTTTCTAGTATAGCAAAGCCGATGACTCAATTGACACAGAAGGACAAACGGTTTGTATGGACTGAGCAATGTGAGAATGCGTTTTAATTGCTCAAGGAGAAACTGACTACTGCACCTGTGTTGGCTCTGCCGTCCGGATCAGGTGGTTTCGTTGTTTGTTCTGACGCCTCGCTCAATGGATTGGGCTGTATTTTGATGCAAAATGGTCGAGTCATTGCGTATGCCTCGCGGCAGTTGAAACCGCATGAGACTCGTTATCCAGTCCATGATTTGGAGCTTGCAGCCGTGGTCATTGCGTTGAAGATCTGGCGTCATTACCTGTATGGCGAGCAATTTGTGGTGTACTCGGACCACAAAAGTTTGCAGTATCTGTTTTCGCAGCTCGATTTGAATATGAGACAGCGTCGTTGGATGGAGCTGCTAAAGGACTTTGATTGCGAGATTAAGTATCAGCCTGGGAAGTCGAATGTAGTGGCCGATTCTTTGAGCAGGAAGGCTAGTGAGATGCTTGCTTCGTTGTATATCTCTAAGGATCAGGAGCATCTTAATACTACAGGTTGGAGATTCTATCCGGTTGATGATTGCGTTGTGGTTTCTTCTTTCCAAGTGGAGGCACGTATTGTTTCTATTATTCGAGCAGCTCAAAGGACTGGTCCTTCCATCCACGAGTTGAAGTTAAAGGTCATGGCTGGAGAACTTGAGGATTATTCTGTTTTTTCTGATGGTTGCTTGAGGTTTCGTGGCAGGCTGATTGTGCCTAACCTCATTGATTTGAAGGAGGAGATCCTTCGGGAAGCGCACTGCAGCAGACATAGTGTTCATCCTGGTGCACGGAATATGTACCATGCGTTGAAGCCGCACTTCTAGTGGGCTGGCCTAAAGAGCGACGTTGCTGGATTCGTTGCTCGATGTTTGAACTGTCAGATGGCTAAGGCCGAAAGGATGAGACCTGGTGGTCTGTTGCAGAGTTTGGAAGTGCCCCAATGGAATTGGGAGCACATAGCGATGGATTTCGTGACGCATCTGCCTCGTTCCAGCAGAGGATGCGATGCTATTTGTGTGGTTATCGACCGTTTGTCGAAGTCTGCACATTTTATTCCCTACGGTATGACCTTTTCTCTGAAGAAAATGGCAAAACTGTACGTTGATTTTGTGGTTAGACTTCACGATGTGCCTGTTTCGATCGTTTTCGACCGAGATCCCAGGTTTACTTCCAGGTTTTGGAAGAGTTTGCAAGCAGCTTTAAGTACCAGATTGGCTATGAGTACCGCGTATCACCCCAAGACAGATGGCCAATCTGAGCGAACTATCCAGACGTTGGAGGATATGTTACGAGCTGTTGCGTTGGATTTTGGAGGTAGCTGGCAAGACGCGTTTTCTTTAGTAGAGTTTTCCTACAATAACAGCTATCAGGTGACGATTGGCATGGCGCCTTTTGAGGCTTTGTATGGCAGGAAGTGCAGATCGCCGGTATGTTGGGAAGAAGTGGGGGAGAAGCAGCTATCTGCCCCAGACTTTGTGAAGCAAATGAAGGATCATGTTGATCTAATTCGACAGTGGATGAAAGCTGCCCAGGATCGCCAAGCCTGTTATGCGAATAAGAGTCGTCGACCTCTAGAGTTTCAGGTTGGTGATCAGGTATTTCTCAAAGTTTCTCCGTTTCCCAGTGTTATGCGCTTTGGACAGAAGGGAAAGTTAGCCCCTCGTTACGTCGGACCTTATGAGATCGTTGAGAGGATTGGCCCATTAGCATATCGGATGTTGTTGCCTCCGGAATTATCTTCTCTGCATGATGTTTTTCATGTTTCCATGTTGAGAAAGTACGAGCCAGATCCGTCTCATGTGCTTAGAACTGACGAGTTTGAGATAGATCAAACGTTGAGCTATCAGGAATATCCCTTGCAGATCCTAGGCAGAAAAGAGAAACAATTGAGGAATAAGACCATTCCGTTGGTGATGGTGCAATGGAGCAAGCATGGCACTCAAGAACTTACTTTTGAGCTGGAAGAAAAGATGCAGCGTGAGTGGCCGCATCTGTTTGAGTAGCTGTTGTGCTAGATTCCCAGTAGTTGTAGCTTTGGTTGTATTTCTTTCCTAGTTGTTGTTATTTGCTTGCTCAGTTATCTTGAACTATTGGCCATGTGTTAGGCGAATTTCGGTGTTGTAATTCAAAATTTTTGTTTGATTTCAGGACGAAATCCTTTTTAGTGGGGCAGAAATGTGAGACCTGAAATTAATAAAAGACTGATTGTTGGATTAATCGGTTTTTGAGGAATTCTGGGTGTTCGGAATTCTTTTTGGAGGTTTCGTTTGCATTTTCGGGTCTGAAATCACATTTAGAACAATTCTGGAAATTTTGGAATTTTCGATTTTGAAAGCTGGTTTTGCGAGAAATATGAATTGTTGATGAAATCTGTTCGTTTCGTGAGAAATCTATTCGGATTTGAGAAATCTGGACGTTTGATGTTGCGGCGCGTTTTGTAGCGAGAGGTTCAATACGCCGTCGTTTTCGTGAGATCTGGATGTCGCGAAGTAGCTGAGATCTATTGTGCTTGTATATAGAAGTCTGCGCGGAATGTTTTTATCGTAGACGCTAGTAAGTCTTCGTTTAGGAGAGATCTGGTATTGCGTTAGTGCTAGGATCTGATTTTGAGATCTGCCCGCATGTTCTTGTGTTGAGGATGAAACGATGTCGTTTAGATAAGTTGTAACGACGCCGTTTTGGTGAACGCTTGAGGGAGAGATCTATTTTGTGAGTTAGCGTTCATGTGACCAGATTCCAGCGTTTGTGTTTAACGTTCCAGACTTCACCATGGTGCTGCGCGACGTCGTTTTAGTGTTAGCGCTATTTCCAGCTTTTAGCGTTTTGATGTTCAAATTTGAGTGTTGTAGCATTTAACGTTTTATAGATTAGAATTCTCCGTGGTTTTGGAACGCGACGTCTGGTACCAGCTTTTGGTTGTTATACAATCCAGACGTTGGGTTAGCGACCAGCTGCTGCTTGTGTAAGACACCAGCTTTTGGGTTTGAGGACCAGTCGTAAGCAGCGACCAGCCGTTGGTTTGTTTTGTGACTGCTGGTTGGGATTTTAGTAGTGCATCGTCTGGTTTTGTCGGTGGAATTTTTAACCAGCTTTCACGTGTGTATTTATTGGAAGCTTTGGCCTTCAATTATTACAACATATTCCATACTTAGCAAAAGTTTCTCCCAACTTCGTTCTTCGCTTCTAACCCTCGGGTTACTGTTCACCGTGAGCTTCTCCGGAGAATTCCCATCGTTTCCGGCCGCCGTTTGACACATTTTAGGTAGGTTGGACTCCTCTCGTCAATCTCTTTCATCTCATACCAATTTTTGAGGCTGTCATTGGCTGGAGCAAAAGCACGAAGTTGCTGCTTTTATTCGTGAGTTTCGTGGGTGCAGGTAGCCTTTCGATTTAGCTTTGGAATCTTGTTCCTAGCCTTGAATTAAGCTTCCTGTTAAGTTGCATGGTTGAGATTAGTTGCTGGTTTGAGTGATCAAATTTCCAGCCATGAGAAATTGTGTGATGGCCGTGAGTTGTGATAGAATTTTCCTAAAATCTGTGCATCGTGTATTTTGGCAGATTTGGTGCAGGCCATGACTTGCTACGTTCCTTTGAGGAATCTGATTGGGTAAATCAGAATTAAGGTACGATTTGAGCTTGTAAAATCAGTGTGTTCATGGCTTGGATAATTTTTAGTTGTTGGTTGGTTGTGGCTGCCGTGTTTAGTTGCCTTGTGAGGTTGCTGTTTTATGTGAGAGCTGTTAATTATTGTCGTGTACAATTGTTGTTGTGCATATGATTTATGCTTATTGATTTTTCAGCATGTTGCATACACGCATGCCATTCTATTCCAGCTATAGCAGCCATTGTTTCGTTGTTGTTGCTCTGTTTTCTTACCTGGATGCGAGGGCGAGCGGCGATATCGCACTCTCATCTCCCTGCTGGGTTTGTTAGCCACCATGTGCCGAGTGGTTAACTACCACAGTTCATGGGCGAGGCAACGGCATGTTGAGTTGTTTGATGTATCTGGTATTCGGGTGTAGTGTCAAAGCGAGTGGCTTACCACACTTTGAACACACCCCGTGGCCACTGTTGTTGCCGATTCCATTGAGCTGTGCATTGAGTTTCTTTGGCTCCCTTCCTTGGTTGTAGCCTCCGGTTGTTGTTCCTGATCTCATGCATAGCATCTGCATTTTGTTCTTGCCTGTTGACTGCTGTTTTATAGTTGCTCTCTGTACTGGGGTTTGACCCCATGTCCCTCTGGGGCTCGGTTGTTTTCCTGGCCTGTTTTGTTATTCAGGTTATCCAGCTGGTCGTGGAGCTGACCCAGCTAGAGGTGCCCCAGGAGTTGGTTAGAATATCCCAGTAGCGTATAGCATATATATATGTATCAGTACAGTTATCCAGGGGATGCCCTGTGCTTTTGTTGTATCTTGTTATATTCGGTTGTGGTTGTTACCAAGTGTCTGATACATGTTGATGCTGTATTATTTGTCGTGGGATTGTAGCCTTTGTTTTGTTGGTTTTGTTGTTAAACTGGGATTACTTTGAGTATCTTACTATTTTTAATTATATCGTTTTAAACCGTCAGGCCAAAAGGAAAAATTTTACCCGCTTTTTAGTAGCTTCCGTTTTTGTTTGCGTGTTTTACCTCTATTGTGAGCACGAGGCCTGACAGTTGATCAACATCTTGTTAGACTTACTTACACGTGTCAGATCATTCTTATCGTTTAAGGATGATGTCCATAATTATATTCTCGACTTCCAACCCTTTCTGGGCAAGCGGTGGTGCTTATTATTAATAGGATATCTTGTAATATGATTGTGGGAGAATGATTGAAGATACTGGGACAAAAATAAGAATCACTGGAAAACAGATTTGTCGCGTTACAATCTTGTACCAGTTTGGAACTGCACAACAACGAACCAAGAAAGCAAAGAAATGATTCGGAAGATATTCTGTTCATCTCGCAGCCGACATCGGTAGAGTGTGAGTACTAGAAATTTGTTAATTGGTGGTTAATTAGCTAATCAGATCTGGGCTATGATTAGCCTAGGATACGTTAACCATCGGATTTTCAGATTTGAAGAATTTGGTTTTTCTGTTGGTGATATTCGGATTTGATGTAGAACAGATTAGATGTGAGGTGAACAGCTTTGAGTCGATGAGCTTATTAGGATTTCTGCGTGAGTGCTAGCAAGAATCAGATTTGAGATGTCCCTGTTGTGTTTCACCGTGAGCTGATGAGGCAGATGGATTTATCTGACTGTTGGTGCTGAGCTCTTGTACTTGTAAGATCTGTCGAGGTAGAAGCTGAGATTGGAGGTACGGATTTGAGCTTATTTAAACAGCTTTGGCATAAGCATGAGATATTTCTAGTGTGATCTGAATGCTGTGAACAAGTGATTACATGAACAGATTTGTCTTCGCTGTTATGTGAATTATCTGTTGTGTTTTACGTATGAATTATGTATGTTGTGATATGATATTGACTGGCATTCACGCATACATATTGAGCCAGATAATTGATTGATGACCCAAGTCGAGCTAGCGTTGTGATCGGCCGACTGAGTTGTCGTGCCTGAAAGATCCAATGCTATCATCGAGGTGGTGGCCGGCTGGGTTGTCGCGCCTGAGGACCACTGAGCTGTGATGGTCGACGGACCTGAAGATCATGGATCGATTATTTTCCCCGACTGATTGGATGTGCGTGATGTTTGAGGCTCAATTGAGATTTGGTTTGCCAGCTGAGTTGTTGGCCTTGATTATCGCTTATTCCTTGGCACCCTCATGCATATCATGACTGGAAATATTGCAGGTTTTATGAATTGATGTTTTATGAGTGCTCTTCGTACTGAGGTTTGACATCATTTATTTTCCCTGTTTTTGGGCTGCTTTGGTCGATGTTTGCCTTTGCAGGTTCTTTAGGTAATCCAGCTGGACATAGTGGGGAGTCAGCTGGTAGTTCTCCGTTTTGAGTCCCAGTTATTGTATTATGTATTGATGTATTGAACCATGGGATGCCCTATGTTGCTTTGTATTGGGGATCTGTTTTTGATGCATACTTGGATTTATTTTATGTTGTTGATGTTTTCGATTTTGAATTAAATCCTTATTTTAAGTACGCTTATATTTTGAAGAAATGATTCCAAAACTAAAATTTTTAAGCCCAGATTTCATGATTCCTCATATTTGTAATTAATTGATTAATTAATCTGTAATTAGCGCACGGGGCCTGAAATTTTGGTATCAGAGATTAAACTGGGATAAGCTCGATTTCTTTTTCATCACACTTGAGTCTAGGCACAGAGTTTTAGCTTTTGTTTCTAATTAACTCTATGAATTTTGTGATTTCTGTGACGATATCTACCTTTGTGATTATCTACTTGTGAATTATTACCTTGAGCTTTGATAGATTCCGCCGAGGAGAGGTAGGAGTAGAATCGCTAGGCAGACTGGTGAGGAGTCTAGGGATCCCGGGAGTGATGAGGATGTTGAACAACAAGTATACCTTTGCGTCGTCGTGCTAGACAAGCAGAGGTGGACGATGTGACTAGACAGATTAGCGAGATGGAGCTAGTTCTGGCTAGATTTCAGAGGTTGAATCCCCCTACGTTTACTGGTGCCGAGGGTGGTTTGATGGCTGAAGGCTGGTTAGAACATATGGAAGAGTTGTTTGATGCGGTGGAGTACTCTCAGGAGAGAAGATTGAAGCTAGCCATTTTGCAGTTGAGGGAGAATTATCAATGCTGGTTGAAGGGTACTTCCCGAGCCATGAGAGAGAGTGGGACTTTGATTTCTAGGCAGTTCTTTTGTGCAGCTTTTCGACAGGAATATACCCCTGAGTCCTACTACAATAACCGCGAGCAGGAGTTCGATAGCGGTGGAGTACTCTCAGGAGAGAAGATTGAAGCTAGCCATTTTGCAGTTGAGGGAGAATTATCAATGCTGGTTGAAGGGTACTTCCCGAGCCATGAGAGAGAGTGGGACTTTGATTTCTAGGCAGTTCTTTTGTGCAGCTTTTCGACAGGAATATACCCCTGAGTCCTACTACAATAACCGCGAGCAGGAGTTCGATAATCTGAAGCAAGGGAACTTGAGGGTAGCTGAGTATGCTAGACAGTTTTTGTTTCTTCTTTCGTATGTTCCCCATGTTGATAACAAGTTTCTGAGAGGCTTGAGGCCTGAGTTGTTCCGTATGGTGTTGGCTGGTTCTCCTGTGACGTATGCCGAGGTAGTGGATAGAGCGGTGTATATTGAGGAGAGTCTGTTGGAGTGCAGAATCAGGTTCAGCCGACAGTTGGACGCACTTTTCAGCCTGTGCTTGAAGCTATTCCATCGTTTCAACCTCCTCAGACTTCGCAGCAGTCGAATCGCCAGAATTTCAAGCCTCGAGGGAAGCATTTTAAGAGACGATCGAACTCAAGTTCTTCTGGTTCTGTTAGCTCTGATGGTAGTGGCTCCGGAAGTGTGTCGTGTGGTCAATGCGGAGGTAGGCATATGACTTCGTAGTGTCGTGGAGTTCGGGGTCTTTGTCATCAGTGCGGTCAAATAGAACATTTGGCCAGAGTGTGTCCTTTGATGGGTGGACAGTCTGTGAGTCAGTCGCAACAAGGTTCGGCTGGTGGTTCTTCGCAGAGACCGGAACCTTTTGCTCAGTCCCAACGATCTAGATTCCAACCCCGTGAACCGTCTAGGTTTGTAGGACCTTTGAGACCTCAGTTTTTGGGACCGCAGCAGGCCCAGGTGAATGCTTTGACGAGAGATAAAGCTGAGAGATACCTGGGGGAGTGATTGCAGGTACTTTTTTTATCTTTGATTTTCCTGCACGAGTTCTATTTGATATGGGAGCATCACACTCTTTTATATCTGATTTTCTTGTGCATGTGTGTGGGTTGAGTTCTACCCCACTGTATGATGTTGTGTCTGTATCTACTCCTGCTGGTGTTTGGTTGATGTCCCGCGAAGTGGTTTTGGATTGTGCGATTAGATTTGATGAGAATGTGTTGGTGACTAACCTGATTTCCTTGGAGATTAGAAATTTTCATTGAATTTTGTGTATGGACGTGATGTCCAGTTATAGAGCGACTGTGGATTGTTTCATGGTGTAGTGAGGTTTCGACCTCCATTGCGAGAAGTGGAATTTCTATGGTGCTAAATCACGATCGGATATTCCACTATTTTCGGCCATGGAGATGTTCAGTCTGTTGTCGCGAGAATTCTGGGTATCTGATCTATGCCTTGGATGTTTCCCACGAATCGAAGATAGGGTTGAGTGATGTCCCTACTGCTCGGGAGTTCCCAAATGTTTTTTCTGATGAGATTCCTGGATTTCCTCAGATAAGAGAGATTGACTTGAGCATAGAGTTGGTGCCAGGAACAGCCCCGATTTCAAGAGCTCTGTATCGGTTGGCGCCAGCTGAGCTGAAGGAACTTAAGGATCAGTTGCGTGATCTTTTGGATAAAGGCTTCATCAGACCGTGTATGTCGCCTTGGGGAGCTCCGATTCTTTTTGTGAAGAAGAAAGATGGATCTATGAGGGTGTGTGTGGATTTTTGGCTGTTGAATAAAGCGACGATCAAGAACAAGTATCCTTGACGAGGATTGATGATTTGTTCAATCAACTGTAGGGATCGGCAGTGTACTCTAAGATTGATCTGCGATCTGGTTATCATCAGTTGCAGATTAGATACGCTGATGTGGCGAAGACGGATTTTAGGACAAGATACGGGCATTATGAGTTTCTTGTGATGCCGTTCGGATTGACGAATTCTCCTGCTGTCTTCATGGATTTGATGAATCGCGTCTTTAGTGAGTACATCGTTCTTTTTGTGATTTTATTCATATATGAAATTCTTGTGTACTCGAGGAGCTATAGAGAGCATAAAGAGCACTTGAGATTGGTGTTGTAGAAACTGAGAGACTCACAGCTTTATGCGAAGTTCAGCAAGTGTGAATTTTTGTTGGATAGCATAATCTTTTTGGGTCATGTCATTTCAGCACAAGGTATTTCGGTGGATCCGAGTAAGGTCGAAGCAGTTCATAACTGGGAGCGACCAAGAAATGTTTCTGAAATCCGTAGTTTCTTGGGTTTGGCTGGCTACTATAGACTTTTCATCGAGAAGTTTTCTTCGATAGCCCGGCCGATGACTCAGTTGACCCAGAAGGATAGGAAGTTTGTTTGGACTGATGAGTGTGAGTCGAGTTTCCAGTTGCTCAAGGAGAAGTTGACTACTGCTCCTGTGTTGGATTTTCCTTCAGGTTCTGGAGGTTTCGTTGTTTGCTCTGATGCTTCTATGAATGGTACGGGTTGTGTATTGATGTAGAACGGATGAGTGATAGCTTATGCGTCTCGATAGTTGAAACCCAATGAGACGAGATATCTCGTTCATGATCTAGAGTTGGCTACTATTGTTTTTGCATTGAAGATCTGGCGTCACTATCTGTATGGTGGGCAGTTTGTGGTGTACACGGACCACAAGAGCTTGAAGTGGATGGAGTTGCTCAAAGATTTTGACTATGAGATTCAGTATCAGTCTGGGCGAATGAACTTAGTGGCAGATGCGTTGAGTAGGAAACCCCAGCCTGCGATGTTGACGTCGATGAGTATATCCAAAGTCCATGAGGATTTGGGGACTTCTAGATGGCGTTTTCAGCCAGATGATCAGTATTTCGTGGTTTTTTCTTTTCAGGTTGAGCCACAGATTGTTGCAGACATTAGAGCAGCGCAGAGGACTGACCCGTATATTCATGAGTTGACCCGTAAAATCTTCAGCAGATACTTTCTTGAAGAGTTCAGCAGTTGGTTAAGTATATTTGTTGAATATTGCGATACGACAGCGTTTGGTTAAGTTGGTACGACAGCGTTTGGTTAAGTTGGAACGACAGCGTTTTGATTGATTCAGCAGAAGCGTTCCTTTGACATTTCAGCAGAAGTATTGTTTCAGCAGATGGCTACAGTGACTTGAACCAGCAGATGATGTTAACCAGCAGATGCTTTACAAATATAGCAAAACGGCATCACTTGAATAAGTGGACACGATATCGTTTTATCGCTAAAGGAATCAGCAGATGGAAAAACGCATATGCATATCAGCAGGTGAATTCTTCCAAGCGTTTTTCCAGTCGAAGTTCTTGACAACGACGATGGATGTAAGTGCTGGTTACCAAAGTAATTTCAGGCGCAAGCTCAAAGTGTTTCAAATACGATCGATTGCTCATAAGGAAAAGATTTGTACGATCGTACAGTTGCCTGGAATGAAGAAGACAAGTTAGGTACTATTTTGGGTAAATAGTACAGTGTACAGAGGCCGTTTCTCCATGCTTGCACAAATATGGAAAGAAGACAAATTGGCTCTGTGGATGAGCAATTGACCTTGCAGTGGAGTAGGAATTACGGTGTACGATTTTGGCAGTAATTCAAACGGGATTCATTTTCCTTTGGAGAATTATTATGACCGTTGCAGTCGAAGCCTATAAATATCAGCAGCGGTGTTGAAGAAAAAACACTTCGCTTATTATCTATTGCTGTCACGCTGCCAAAATCTTTACAGAACTTACACTTCGTTGATATCTTCAAAAGCTCAAAGACTCGAAGAACTTATCGTTTAATCCTCATTTGAAATACCTTCGAGTCAATCTTCTGGTTATTCATTGTTGATACCAGAAGATATTTACAGTCTCTAATTCGTGTTTTCATTGATATATTCATTGAGTCTGTAAACAACTGTCTTTTCAAAGAAGTTCGAAAAACGTTCAAAGTCTTGTAAAAACCAGCAGCTAAGTCTGCGTGAAGTGTTGTAAAGCGCTAGGAGTTCTCGTAGCTGCGGGTTACGGGATCGGGTGATTGTAGAAAGGCTACTCTCATCAAAGTCTTTTAGTGCTACCTTTCGAGGAGGAAGAATGGGAGACGTAGGATATTGATATCCGAACTTCCAGAAACAAATTCTTGACTCTATCTCTTACTTACGCATTTATTTACTGTTGCGCATTGTTCATTGTTCACAAACCAATCAGCCTATTTCCGCACATATATTGTTGGCTGAGAAGTTTGCATAAAACTGAGATCCAAACATTTTAAAAGGATTTTGAAATAGAAAAATCGAAGGAGTTCATTCAACCCCCCCCCACCTTCTGAACTCCTATTTGCTTAGTGATCCTATTTCCGGGACCATCAAGTGGTATCAGAGCAGGAAATCTCAGTTATTGAACAGTTATCTTTGCTTTTTACATCATATTAATATGTCTACCTCACAACACAAGATTCCTTTGTTCTCCAGAGACGAATACGATGACTGGAAGATTCGCATGCAGGCGCATCTTGCTGCTATGGATGATGAGATGTGGAATGTTATTACTGACGGGCCTTTAAAGATTATGAAGCCCAATCTTGCATTCTCTGTATCAAATGGCGAGGCTCAGTTCCTTGAAAAAGCCAGACATGAGTACACAAATGATGACAAGAAGAAAGCTAACTTGGACAATGTGGCCAGGGACATTCTATACAAAACGCTGGACAAAGACAAAAATATGTTCAGCAAAATCAAGACCTGTGCCACGGCAAAAGAAATATGGGAAAAGCTTGTCCAAATATGCGAAGGCAGCGATGAAACGAAAGAGAACAAGCTGACTGTGGCTCAGCAAAAATATGAAGCAATACTGCATTACAAAATGGTTTCGATGAAAAACCCGCTCGCTGCTATACTTGATAGCAACAAGTTCACTGGTCTGAACTACCAAGACTGGCTCCGTAACCTCAACCTTGTGTTGGCTTCGGAGAAGCTTCTTTATACGATAGAGAAGTGCCCTCCGAAAGAAGCCCCTGCCGATATCAGCCCTGAAGAGCTGGTTACGCTTAAACAATGGTGGGACGACGAGGTTAAAGCTCG
>KV007782.1:45359-55485 GCA_001598015.1 Dorcoceras hygrometricum
AAAGAAAGATCAAGCGACAGGAAGATGAAGACCAGCAACAAGAAAATATTCAGTCGCAAGCATGATCGCAAAGTGTTGGTGGCTGAAGAAAGCACCAAAAGCTGGGCTGATAGCGACTCAGATACATCCAGCAGCAGCTCATCTTCAAGCGATAGTGAACAAGAGGAGGTTCACTGCTTCATGGCTGACCAAATAGACGAAGATGAGGTATTTGATTTTTCAAATTTTGAATTTACACGAGATGACCTTGTCATAGCACTTAATGACATGGTAAAAGAGTACCGGAAGCTTTCTCATTCATTCGAGGAAGCTAAGGCTGAAAACATGAGTTTAAAGAGTAGTTCAGGTGAATCAAGTTCTGATGAACTAGAGGATGCTGACATTCTAAAGACTGAGTTGAGTAAGCTACAAGCTGAGAATGAGTTGTTGAGAAATGAGATCAGCGAGCTCAAGGCTGAAGTCGCTAAATCGACTGTAGAAATGAGCTCCTGGAACAAGGCTAATCTTACTCTCCAAAAGCTATATGAAAGCCAAAAGCAAGCCAGTGATAAGACTGGTATTGGATTCAACAATAGTGAGTTCTGTGAAGGAGAGACAAGTACTCAATCACGATCAGCCTATGACAAGTTCAATAAAATGAGCTTTGTCAAAGCTGACATGATATATAACTGTCTTGAGTCGATGAAGTATGATAATCAGAACTCCCCAAAGCTGAACGAAAATGGTAAAGCTGGTATCGGCTTTTCAAAACCTGAGAGGTTCAAGCCTAACTGGCTAAAGAACAGATTGGATAAAGACAAAGCGAAAGCTAGTCAAAAACCATTTGTTCCTAACCAGTCGTGGCATAACTCGAAGAAGGTTAAATCGGGTTGGAAAAAGTTTCAGCAGAGGAGAGATCAATATGATCAAAATATGAAACCAAGACTCAAAAGACCAGCACGTGATTTTGCACATTCTTTCGTGGATCCTAGAACTGGAAAAACCGTGAGGATTATTCAAATCTGGGTCCCGAAAGGGGTAATCCAATCAGGACCCAAGTAAAATTGGGTACCAAAAGTGAGTTTCTTGCGTGCAGGTCAGCAGGTACGAACCAGCAGACACATAAAAAATATGGTACCTGGACAGTGGTTGCGCAAGACATATGACTGGAAATCCGAAGCTGTTGAAAGATGTGATTCCACACAAAGGAGAAAAAATTGTATTCGGAGATAACGTATATGGTAACACTGTGGTAAGGGTAAGCTTATCCACGGTAACACTTCAATTTCTGATGTACTTGTTGTTGATAACTTGCGTTACAATTTGATTAGTATCAGTCAACTTTGTGACAAAGGTTTTCTTGTTAATTTTAAACAACACACGTGCACAGTTCAGGACTCAACTGGTCTAACCGTGTTGGTGGGTAAGCGTTCTGGGAACACTTACGTTATCAACTGGTTAGAACAAGAGAAGTCTGAACACTTGTGTCTTGCAGCTGGCTCTTCCAAGAGCTGGTTGTGGCACCAGCGTATGAATCATTTGCACTTCAAAACTATTGCTAAATTGAGCACGCATGATATGGTTTCTGGTCTGCCAAAAATCTCATTTTCAAAGGACAAGATTTGTGCAGCATGTCAACTGGGAAAACAAATCAAATCTACTTTCAAAACCAAAGGCGGTAAACGTTCTTCCCGAAGCTTAGAGCTTTTGCATATGGATCTTTTTGGTCCTGTTTCTATAACCAGCTTAGTGGGAATGAACTACACCCTAGTAGTTGTTGATGATTTTTCCAAATATACTTGGGTGGTGTTTTTAAAAGCAAAATCCGATACTGCTGACCAGTTGATTAGGCTTTTAAAACTTTTACAAAATGACAAATCTTGTACAGTCAACCGGATAAGAAGTGATCGAGGAACAGAGTTTTTAAATCAAAAATTATCTTCTTATCTGGATGACATTGGAATAAAGCATGAGCTTTCAGCAGCTAGAACTCCTCAGCAAAATGGCCTAGCTGAGAGGAGAAATCGGACTTTAAAAGAAGCTGCTAGATCCATGATTGCTTATTCAGGCATTTCGCAAAAATTCTGGGCAGAAGCAGTAAATACATCATGCTATACTCAGAACAGATCAATGATAAATAGGATGCATGATAAAACACCCTATGAGATCTGGAATAGCAAGAAGCCTGATATTTCTTATTCAGGGTGTTTGGATGCAAATGCTTCATTCACAATAATGGCAAGAAGCATCTAACAGCTTTTGAACCAAAATCTGATGCAGGTATCATTTTAGGATATTCAGCAGTGAGCAAATCATACAGAGTGTTCAACAGCAGTAGCTTAAATGTTGAGGAAACTGCTCATGTTTTTTTCGATGAAACTAGCTTCAAGTCCAACTCAGCTGCAAGCCTTCACGATTAATGCTCACGTTTAGAATCAACAAGTCTTGACGACTCAGATGATGACGTGGCACCAAGACAATCAGCTGAGGGGGAACAACCAGCAGTGGTCACAATGCACAACAACGTTCAACAAGATCCAACAGGTAATCCAATTGTTATTGATTTAACTAACTTGGATCAGCAGGATCGAACTACAAGTGCACCATCTCCTGGAGAAGAAGCGTCGAAGAATCAAGCTAATATACCAGCAGACGACGCTCAACCATCGACTGGCCAACCAGCAGGAAGCAATTCCCAAATCGTATCAAGTTCACCTGCTGAACAACCAGTCGCGAGAAATTGTGAAGGAGTATCTCCTGCTGGTCAATCAGCGCCTAGCGCATCAAGTCTACCTGCTAATGCATCAGCAGCGAGAACTTCTTACCAGCAGGAAGCAGACGCACAAGCTAACGAGTCACAACATCAATTGGCGTCTGCTGATCCAGCAGTTGCGAACCATCCAGCAACTCAGGGGGAACAACAATCAAATCCCATTGGAATTGATCTTCGGTGGAATAGAAATCATCCACCTGAGCAAGTCATAGGTAATTTTGAATCCCCTGTTCGCACTAGAGGCCAGCTATCTCATGATATTTTTGATTCAGCATTCCTTTCGCATATAGAACCTAAGGTAATAGATGAAGCCTTAGCTGACCCAAGATGGATAGAAGCTATGCAAGAAGAGCTAAATCAATTTGCACGAAATAAAGTATGGCAACTTGTACCTAGACCTAAAAATCATTCAGTTATAGGAACTCGTTGGGTCTTTAGGAACAAACTGAATGAAGATGGAATAGTAACAAGAAATAAGGCTAGGCTGGTTGCACAAGGATTAAGACAAATGGAAGGAATAGACTTTGATGAAACTTTTGCACCAGTAGCTAGACTAGAAGCCATACGCATGTTTCTTGCATATGCTGCATATAAAGACTTTAAAGTCTTTCAGATGGATGTCAAGAGTGCGTTTCTTAATGGCATCTTGACAGAGGAAGTGTATGTTGCACAACCTCCTGGCTTCGTTGATCATACAAATCCTAAGTTTGTTTACAAACTGGACAAAGCTCTATATGGGTTGAAACAAGCACCCAGAGCTTGGTATGATACACTCACAAACTTCCTGCTGGAACATCAATTTACAATAGGCACAGTTGATAAAACTTTGTTTAAATTTGTTAAAGATGATCATGTTTTACTTGTTCAAATTTATGTTGATGATATTATTTTTGGATCATCTAACCCCAAACTGTACAGAAGTTTTCCAAATTGATGCAGGATAAATTTGAAATGAGCATGATGGGGGAGCTGACATTTTTCTTAGTCTTACAAGTGCGCCAGTTGGAGAATGGAATATTCATCAACCAGGCCAAATACACTAAAGAACTGCTGAAGAAATTCGGAATGGAAAATAGTTCAGCAGCAGCTACTCCCATGAGTTCCACGATCAAGATGGACAAATATGAAGCTGTAACTGCCATTGAGGTATCTTTGTATCGTGGTATTATAGGCTCTTTGCTTTACTTAACTGCTAGCAGACCAGACATCATGTTTGCTGTCTGTATGTGTGCTAGATTTCAAGCAGAGCCAAAGCAATCAAATTATATTGCTGTTAAGAGAATCCTCAAGTATTTAAAGGGTACATCCAACGTGGGTCTTTGGTATCCCAAAGACTCAGGCTTTGAACTAATTGGGTATAGTGATGCAGATTACGCAGGGTGCAGGATTGATCGCAAAAGCACAAGTGGTACATGTCAATTTCTAGGGGATCGACTGATCTCTTGGTTCAGTAAGAAGCAAACGTCAATTGCCACATCAACTGCTGAAGCGGAGTATCTTGCTGCTGGCAGTTGTTGCGCACAAATACTGTGGATTCAACATCAATTGAAGGATTATGGCATTAATGCTTCTGAAGCTCCTATTCTCTGTGACAACACAAGTGCAATTGCAATCACTCAGAACCCTGTGCTGCATTCAAGAACCAAGCACATCGATATAAGACATCATTTCATAAGAGACCACGTGCTAAAGAAGGACGTTCGGCTGGAGTATGTGTCAACTGAGCAGCAAGTAGCTGATATTTTCACAAAGCCTCTGCCGGACGCTAAGTTTCCTTATTTTAGAAACTCTTTAGGCCTTCTTGAGTTGCCTTAATTGTTTGTGTACTAACGCTTTTGCAGGTTGATAAGCCATTGCTTAAATCAGCAGCAGGTTTGTTGTTCAGGGGGAACGACTAGCCTACCTGCTGAAATAAGTGTTTCCTACGTTTGGAGTATATTAGTCGTAGGGGGAACCAGGTGCTGATTTAATAAGCGTGACGTCAGCAGAACATGTTGTTGCTGGACATAATCAGCAGTTGCGTGTATACTGCTGATGCTTATAAGTTATCAGCACTTGCCACCCTCAGTGCAATATCGAATCAGCAGTAGTGTTTTTACACTTACTGTATCAGCAGTTGTGACTATATATCTTTGGCGCGAAGTTATTTATTTTTGTGCTTTATTTGATTAAAATTTTGGAAAATGCTTTACACCGTACGATCAAAACTTTTTGAAAATTTTCAAATCTTTCTCAAAATTGTACGAGCTAACGGATGGTTGACACGTGTCTTACCATGCAAACAGTCACATCAACATTTTATCTCTCCAAAAACTCTTTGCATTCTTTACTTATTTACCGCATGACTGTTCATTCTCTTTTACGCTACACATTTGCTCTCTCTCGCATATCTCTATTGTGCTCTTTCTCTTGCAAAGATTTTACAGGTGTTATTCTCAATAATCTGTTGTTAAGCAATGGCGGCCTCTCTCTACAGTAATTCCGTTCATGTGGACTTCGACTCCGTTCTGGCGATGGATGAACCAGGGATGGTTTCGATGTTTCAAGCTCTTATTGCTTCTGGTTTACAAGGATTTTTGGGCTGTTCTCCGGTGGTGTATGAGGAAGCCCTTGTGGAGTTCTTTGCCAATGGATGTGTGCGAGATGGTTTGGTGGTTAGCTCAGTGGATGGAGTTTTAGTGGAGATTTCTGAGGAGTTATTTGCTGAGACTTTTGAGCTTCCTGTTGATGGATTGGGGGATCTTTCTGAGATGCCCAAGGATGTGATTTTTGATGCGAGGAGCATAGTTTCTTTGTCTGGTGAGCCGATCAGTTTGTCCGGAAGGAAGAACCAGATGAAGTTTGAGTTCCGCCTTCTTTGTGATATTGTGGCTAAGGCTATTTCTATGAAGGCCGGGTCCTTCAATGCTATTACGGTTGAAAAGTTTTCGTTGATGACGGCGGTTGTTTGCAGGATTAAGATGAACTGGGCTAAGTTTTTGTTCAGTATTTTGAAGAAGATGGTGTCCCCTGGGTCCAAGCAAGCCAAAGGGTTTGCCATTCAAATCAGTCTGTTGTTGGCGACTTTTCCTTCTCTGGAGTTGGGTGAGTCCTCGGAGTTCCCATCCTCCAAGGTCCTCACTAAGAAGACTGTGAATCGTTTTGTCTCCATCAATGATCGAGATGGTGCTGAAGAGGTTACTGGGGCAGCAAAGAAAAAGGCTGTCTCGAAGAAGAGACCTGTTGCTGATGTTGGAGCAGCAGTACCTAAGAAAAAGAGGACTTTCAAGAAGAAATCTATTTCTTCTATCTCTTCCCTGGAGTTGGTAGAGGTCGCAGAAGAGGCTATACGGATTCAGCAAGTAGCGGAGCCATCAGCAGTTTAGGAGCCAAGGTGCCCATCTGCTGATGATGTGGATTTGATTATTCAGCAGGTACTTGACGAAACGCGGGAAGTTGTTGCACCTGCTGATACAGCTCAACCAGCTGTCACTGAAGAAAAGCTTTGGTTTGATCTTCCTTACGACGATCTCGTTAAGCAATGGGAGGCTGAACGTCCAGTGGTCACTGCGAGTGATACTGATGAAGACTTAGCAACTGTGGATGTTGCCCCTGCTGAAGGCGATCAGCAGGTCCAAGAATCTATGGCTTCAATCTCTGCTGATGATACGCTCAGTGCTGATGAGCAAATGTCGCTGGATGATATTCTTTTGACAATTCCAGTCGATATTCCTCTGCCCTCTTCAACCATGGAGATTACTAAGATTACGATGGGCAAATCAATAAAAATTCCAGGCGTTTCTAAATGGACCTGGTTTCTGAAAAGCCTTCCTCGCATTCCTGCTGAAGATAAAGGGAAGGAAGTTTTGGTGGAGAAAGACCCTGTTAAGGGCAATCCTGCTAAAGAGCATTATTCTTTGATTTGTGCACACATCGAATTGCTTGTGAGTCTGCGGGAACAGGTAATTGATGAGGTCGCTAAATTCTTTCATTCTTTCAGCCTGAATAAACTGGCTTCGATCAATTTTGAGGAGATGTACAGGAAGGAGGAGCAAGTTCTGTCCTGGGGAGAAACAGAGTCTCCTCAGGAAGCCATTCAGCGGAAATTTTATATTTTACTGAAGTATAGAACAGTTTTGTTGTGGAAGTTCTTGGATGCGTGGAGGGCCAACTTTGCTCCTGGACAAGGCTCTTCGGCTGTTTATATTCAAGTAATTGAGCTGCTTTCGGACCTATATCTTTCTTTCTTGGAGGAATTGGCGAAGGAGGCGCGGGCTCGTGGTCTTACATGGAGAAAGCCATGCTGCTCTAAAATTTTTGAAGGGACCCCACGCGATCGAGGCTCTGTAATTGCCAGAACCAACTCAAACACTCGATCGTCGTGCTGGATTAGGTCAATGATTTTGGTTGATGGACTGTGGACAGTGGAGCCTTGTGCTGATAGGTGGGTTAAAAATCCCCGGAAGGTTATTTCTTCTGAAATTCCTCGTCAGCGGCAATACGATGACACTCTACCTACAATGAGTGTATTTTTCAGGCTGATGAGGAAGCGGTGGGCGGATGTTTGTTTGGAGGTAACTGATTTTTGTGCTTATCGAAGATTATTACCTGTTGGCTCCACCAAATTCTGTAGAGCTTTAGAGATTGTTGAGACCGATTCTTGTTTTGCCTCTCGCCAGCCGACAGTTTTTTCTCTTCGTTTGTCTCAGTTTTGCACAATTCACATTCAGTACAGTTTGTTTAGCAGTTTATCTACAGCAGATATTTCAGATTTTCTTTCGTTTATTGCTTTGGATAGAGCAGCTCTTCGTAGTGTACAGATTGCTCATTGTTCCGAGTGTACAGCTCTCTTTGGATCAGCGTCCATCCTCTCCTATCTCTCCTGATAGTTCTTCTTCTTTGCGCTTTGATCAGACAGATATTGATGCTACTGCGTCTTCTCGACCTCCTATTTCTCAAGATCTCTCTGCTGCTTTTGCTGATTTCCAAGCTGCTCTTTCAGAACAGATTTTTGAATATCAAAGTGACCTTTCTTCAAAGCTACACAACATAGAACAGAGCGTGTGTGACTCTCTACGGGATCAAGCCGATATATTCAGAAATTTATCTCAGGGAGCACGACAAGAAGCTCGCACGCTTGATGATGTCCACTCTATTCGCTTCAATGAATTTCGCAAAAATGTCCTAACTCAGAATGCTTCTATTTTTCAAGGACTAGCGGATGTTCGACAAGAAGTGCAAGCTGTTAATGCCAAAGTGGACATCATGGCCTCTCGCTTAAATGCTATTCAAAAGGATGCTGAGGCCACCAAGGAAGCCCTTTCCCTTCAGCTTCTTGAATTCCAGAGTTCAGCACAGGAAAATCATAATGTCATTCATGCCTAGCTAAGTGAGCTTGTTGATTATATTCATAGGGGCAGTGCTGACAAAAAGGGGGAAAGTGGCAGCCGAGGACTTCAACAGCCTGCGAATACTCAAATCGAAGGCAGTGCTGTGACTCCATCGTTTGCTCAAAGAGTTGAAATGGCTCAGCGACGCATTGTTCATACAGTGTTGGATGCTGACATAGATGCAGCGGAGCGAGACAGAGAGTTTGCTCAAAGAGTTGAAATGGCTCAGCGACGCATTGTTCATACAGTGTTGGATGCTGACATAGATGCAGCGGAGCGAGACAGAGAAAGACGAAGAAAAGAAGCGAGGTCGTTGAAAAGAAGAAGAAGAGATTAGATTTTATTTTCTGCTGATAATTCTTGTACACATATTATGTACAGTTTTGTTGGTTAATAAAATTTGTTCTCCAGCAGATAGTGTGCAATTTATTTTTGCATATCTTTTGTCTCGGCTGCTGAAGTTTTGTCATCACCAAAAAGGGGGAAATTGTTAGGAAAATATTTATAAGTTTTGGTGATAACAAAAATAAGACAAGTTTCAATTGGACAATCAGTTGTCGCACTCTTCAAGAGATCGTCTTATCTATCCACAGTGGTATTTCAACAGTTGGAGTATTCGTGAGCAATCAGCAGATGTTGTTGTCTCGATCAGCAGATACCGATTTGAGTTTCAGCGTGTTTTGCTAAGGATTGGTAAACGACAGCGTTTTGATAAGTTAGAACGACGTCGTTGGAGTGCACAGTTTCACATCAGCAGATGAAGTAATCAGCAGATACTTTCTTGAAGAGTTCAGCAGTTGGTTAAGTATATTTGTTGAAGATTGCGATACGACAGCGTTTGGTTAAGTTGGTACGACAGCGTTTGGTTAAGTTGGAACGACAGCGTTTTGATTGATTCAGCAGAAGCGTTCCTTTGACATTTCAGCAGAAGTATTGTTTCAGCAGATGGCTACAGTGACTTGAACCAGCAGATGATGTTAACCAGCAGATGCTTTACAAAGATAGCAAAACGGCGTCACTTGAATAAGTGGACACAACATCGTTTTATCGCTAAAGGAATCAGCAGATGGAAAAACGCATATGCATATCAGCAGGTGAATTCTTCCAAGCGTTTTTCCAGTCGAAGTTCTTGACAACGACGATGGATGTAAGTGTTGGTTACCAAATTAATTTCAGGCGCAAGCTCAAAGTGATTCAAATACGATCGTTTACTCATAAGGAAAAGATTTGTTGGATCGTACAGTTGCCTGGAATGAAGGAGACAAGTTAGGTACTATTTTGGGTAAATAGTACAGTGTACAGAGGCCGTTTCTCCATGCTTGCACAAAAATGGAAAGAAGACAAATTGGCTCTGTGGATGAGCGTTTGACCTTGCAGTGGAGCAGAGATTACGGTGTACTATTTTGACAGTAATTCAAACGGGATTTATTTCCTTTAGAGATTTAATGTTACCGTTGCAGTCGAAGCCTATAAATATCAGCAGCGGTGTTGAAGAACATACACTTCGCTAATTATCTATTGCTGTAACGCTGCCAAAATCCCTACAGAGCTTTCACTTCGTTGATATTTCAAAAAGCTCAAGACTCGAAGAACTGATCGTTTGATCTTCATTAGAAAAATATTCGAGTCAATCTTCTGGTTGTTCATTGTTGAAACCAGAAGATATTTACAGTCTCTAAATACGTGTTCTCATTGATATATTTGATAGAGTCTGTAACGAACTGTCTTGTAAAGAAGTTCGAAAAACTTTCAAAGCATTATAAAAACCAGCAGCGAAGTCTGCGTGAAGTATTGTAAAGCGCTAGGAGTTCTCGTAGCTGCGGGTTACGGGATCGGGTGATTGTAGAAAGGCTACTCTCATCAAAGTCTTTTAGTGCTACCTTCCGAGGAGGAAGAAGGGGAGACGTAGGATATTGATATCCGAACTTCCAGAAACAAACTCTTGACTCAATCTCTTACTTACGCATTTATTTACTGTTGCGCATTGTTCATTGTTCACAAACCA
>KV007783.1:11071-45889 GCA_001598015.1 Dorcoceras hygrometricum
TGTCGCACCACGGGAACGTCACTAAGCTGAACAGAAGAAGAAGAAGACGCATCCAAAGCATAAATCATAAAGCCAGCATTTCCCAAAGACAACAAGCTAAACATCTCCATCGCGGAGACCAACGGAATCTTTGATCTCGAGTCCTGGCCGTAGAAGTCCCACTTCTCGCCAGACAAAGGCCTAAAGCGCACAATCGGGAAGTGTCGCACCACGGGAACGTCACTAAGCTGAACACTAGAAGAAGAAGAAGACGCATCCAAAGCATAAATCATAAAGCCAGCATTTCCCAAAGACAACAAGCTAAACATCTCCATCGCGGAGACCAACGGAATCTTTGATCTCGAGTCCTGGCCGTAGAAGTCCCACTTCTCGCCAGACAAAGGCCTAAAGCGCACAATCCCATGGAAGCAATCCACGGAGGCCCTATAGTTGGACAGACATCCATCCCAACTATACAATCAAAATCCCAAAGCATCAAACGGATCAAATTCGCTAACAAGGCATGCTCGCCAAACCGCAACACACCATCCAACAAAATCTCTTGCGAGAACAGGCTCACACCACCGGTGGTAGAAACAGAAACAGCATCGTGCAAAGGGATGGTACACAAACCATGCTCAACAACAAACGAATCAGAAATAAACGAATGCGATGCACCGGTGTCAAACAACACACGAGCAGGAAATTCAAAGACAAGACATGTACCTCCAATCACCCGGCTCGGTGTCTCCACGGCCTGCTCCCTCGTGAAGGCGTTAACCTGAGCATGCTGGGGTCCTGGAAAGAAAGGCTGAGACGATTGCCCAAAACGCGATGGGCCAGGCTGCTGAAACGGCCTAAACGGAGTCTCACCAAAACGGGGCTGCTGAAACTGCTTCGAACGGCCCCTAGACTGACCCCCACGACCCTGAGGCTGGGCCGCGGTCTGCTGTGATCCAGCTGACGGACACACTCTCGCAAAATGCCCGTACTGACCACAAAGGTTGCAGGAACCCTGCACACCTACACACTGCATGGAAGGATGCTTCCCACCGCAAAATCCACAAAACTCCACCCGAGAGCCGCTGCTACTCGAGCTGCCTGAACCGGAAGACCCTGAACCAGACTTCTTCTTAAATTGCTGACCGCGGGGTCGAAACCTCTGGCGGCCAGACTGCTGAGCTACCTGCTGCTGCTGCTGAGGATAATGCGCGGACTGAGAACTCTGAGACGACTGAGCTCCCTGACCAACGGGTCTACCACCCTGCACCGCCTGTGCTACCTGTGCTCTGCATGCACTACGGCTCCTCATGCCCTCCTCAATGTGGATAGCAGTATCCACGGCCTCAGCATACTACTTGGGCTTGCTCGTCAAAACACTCTGGTACAATTCTCCATTCAAGCCCTCCACAAAACTGGTAATCTTGGCCCTCTCCCGGCCAGCAACATGCGGAACATAAGCCAACAATGCGGAAAACTTGCGAGCATACTCGCGCACAGTCATCGAACCCTGCTCCAGGAACTCAAACTCCCGCTCATGGGCAGCCACATACGAATCGGGGACATACTCCTGCCTGAAGACCTCACAGAAACTGTACCAAGTGATACCAACACCAGTCTCCAGTAAGGTACTAGACGCACCTCGCCACCAACGCTCTGCGTCCTTCCTCAACAACAAGGTCACCAACCTCAACCGGAGTTCATCGTCATACTGAGCCCGATCAAAAAGATGTATGACGTTATGGAGCCACAAATCAGCATCCTCACTCGACTCGTCGCCATTAAAAACAGGAGGGTTCATCCTCTGAAACCGAGCTATAACAACATCCATCCTCTCCACCGGAGCCGGCGGAGCCTCAGCTTCTCTTTCTTCACTACTCTCATGAGTATGACTAGGAGCACTATACTGATCCTCGTTCTGACCTCCTGACTCCTGGAACTACCCCCTACCTCTACCACGACGTCTAGGAGGCATCTAAAACACTCAACAGGATAAGGAAAAACAGAACAGATACAGCATATAACATACGTACGCAGCACGCAAGTCACATAAGTCAAGAACATGCAACACACAACACTGTGCTAAACTCAAGTGTGATCAAAGAAATTGAGCTTATCCCAGCTTAAGCTTCTGATACCAAAAATGTCAGGCCTCGTGCTTACAACAGAGTAAAACCCAAACACACATGCGAAAGCTTAACAAAAAGTGGGTAAAATTTTCGCTTTTAGGCCCGACGGTTTAAAACATATAATTTAAAATAGGCAATACTCAAAATATAACTCAATTCATAAAACAACCAACAATAAAGCATACATAAATTTAAAACATGTATCAGACTCCCCTACGGGTACAACGACAAAGCGCAGGGCATCCCCCTGGCTAACTGATACATATATATAAGTATGCTATATGCAAATGGGACACGCTAGCCACCTCCTGGGGCACCACCAGCTGGGTTAAAACCACGACCAGCTGTAGGACCTGGGTTTTCTGAAAACAACATAACAAAGAAACAAACCAAGCCCCAGAGGGACATGGGGTCAAACCCCAGTACGAAGAGCAACAGATAAAGCTAAAAGAATGCATAAGATAAAATGCAGATTCTATGCATGAGACACCAGATATCAACGGAAAGCTCGACCCTCAAGGGAGCTAAGGAACTCAAACATAGCTCCAAGAATCATCAACAACGAATAGTGGCCACGGGGTGTGTTCACAGTGTGGTAATGAGCCACTCGCCATGACACAACACCCAAATACCAGATGCATCAAACAACTCAACCTGCTGTTGCCTCGCCCATGAACTGTGGTAGTTAACCACTCGGCGCATGGTGGCTAACGATCCCAACAGGGAGATGAGAGTGCGGTATTGCCGCTCGACCTCGCATCCTGGTAAGAATCAACAACAGCAATACAAGATACAAGGCTGCAAAATACGATACACAAGGGATCTAAAATATGCGTGAACAAATGCGTGTATGCAATTCACATAACAACAGCTAGCATAAACGCCAATGCTCAGCAAGCAATACACAGATAAATTCATCGAAACATCCCAGCAGCCACGCATAATATCTCACGCCAATCCCAAGCTAAATCAAGCTCAAATCCGTACCTTATACTCCTGAGCTATAATTAGCACACGCTGGTTACCACAAGGAAATCCCGAAGACTCTGGTAAAAGCCTGATAAACACACGGCATACACAATATAAATCTTACGAGATGCTAAACAAGCTCACGGCCGGGAGTCACACTCAACCAGCTGCTCAATATACCTCAACAGTTAAATAAGAAGCTTAAAACTATAGCTAGGAACAAGGTCTCATCGAAAACCTGAACTTAGTTCTACCCGGTCGACGCAACACTCGAACGGCAGCAACTTCGTGTTCCTCAACTAGCCAAATACAGCTTCTAAAACTGGTGAAGAGTGATAGATCTTCTCGTGAGGAGTCCAACGCTACCTCACACAAGCAAAACAACGCTCAATATACCTCAACAGTTAAATAAGAAGCTTAAAACTATAGCTAGGAACAAGGTCTCATCGAAAACCTGAACTTAGTTCTACCCGGTCGACGCAACACTCGAACGGCAGCAACTTCGTGTTCCTCAACTAGCCAAATACAGCTTCTAAAACTGGTGAAGAGTGATAGATCTTCTCGTGAGGAGTCCAACGCTACCTCACACAAGCAAAACAACCACCGGAAACGCCGGGAATTCACCGGAATAGCTCACGGTGAACAGTAACGAGGGTTTGAGAAACTGAGGTCGACAATCGGGGAAATATTTCTAAGTATGGGAACTAATAATCCACAACGAAGACCAAGTCTTGCTATTTATAGAACTCTTAACTGCTGCTACCAGCAGGAGCGCATATCCACCGACATAATCAGTCGACACCAACAATCCCCCAAACCAGCAGGTACCAACTAACCAGCAGACGCAAGAACCAACTGCTGATTTCTCCAACAACGCTAAACAAATCGCAAAGAAAACTAACAGCTGGTTCTCAAAATGGCGTCGCACCAACTTACTCAAACGACGTTGCATAGGATACTATACCAGCAGCTGGGTATCCAGTCGCAAGAACAAAACAATGCAACGCTTCTCTCTGCTGGTTCCAGTCGCAACCTCAAAACGCAGCGTTGCAACTAACTCAAATGACGTCGCTCCACTGACGTCATCAAATCTGATAGCAGCACTCGCTAAATACCAACAGCAAGCTACAGTAACGAACAAATCTCTCGTGGCTGGACAATCGGTCGCAACATCCAAACGACGACGTTTCCTCTCGAGCTACAGGAATGTTGACCCGCGTTGACATCTGCTTCTGCTGAACAACCAGCAGACACACACACGCGATTCCACCAGCTGGTACCAGACGCAACATCGAAACGACGTCACGCCAACTAATCTAAACGCAGTCCTTTTAGCCCTCAAAGCAAATACACTAATGCATCTGCTGATTACAACACGCGCAACCAGACTTCACGCAAACGACGGTGTTTCATACCCTGTGTTACCAAAACATGCTTCGACTGGTTTTGCCACCGACCAGCTGCTAGCTCACAAAACCAGCTTTTACTCAAAAATCTCAAAAACACGAAAACATCCAGAATTGCTCAAAATGCTATATCAGACCCGAAAATGCAAACCAAACCCTCAAACAGAGATTTGAGCCAGCGGAGATCTCCAAAAACCGATACAATCCAAAAAATTAATCTTAATACAAATCCAGGTCTCACATTTTGAGCCCACGGCTAGCTGTATCCCTGAACCATTGAGGGTCACAAAAGTACTGGTTTCTCAATTCTTGTACGGAAATTAAGCTCAATTTGTTGAGTGTAGTAGGAGGAAGGATGGAAATGTGACTTCCTAAAATTAAATAGGGTGAAAATACAATTTCCATAAGCTTGGACTAGTATGACTATCCTTAAAGCTTATAGGGGCCAAAATGCTATTTTGGATTAGGTGGTCTGAAAAATTGTTTTCACATCATAATGCTCAGTTTTGTAAACTGTGTAGATCGGTCTGATCTGATCGTCGATTAGGATTATGATGAAGCCACAGCGATGGACTTGAAACCAATGTACACCTGGGCCTGGGCCCGACCCAGGCCCATTAACTTGGTTTTAGCCCATGAAAAATCTATAAATAGGGGCCCTGGGGTATTTATTTGAGACACACCAAAAGCTGCTAATCTAATATTTCCTCCCTTCCTCTCCTCCCCTCGCCGCCGCCGTCGCCGACGACGCTTCCACCCGTCGTCGCCATCGGAATTTATTCCGACTATTCCGGCGAGGAATTCCGTTCGAGAAACTTTCATTGGTTTTCTAGTGCAAACCAACGAAGGAATTTAGATTCCGGTTGTGGACCGGATTAGGAGGCCGTAGCTGTTCAACCGTTGAAGTGCCAATTTCCCTGTGGAATTGGTCGGATCCAGGCGCCTAGACGCCAGCAAGGTATATTCTAAACATTCTATGAATGTTTTTAATTATTATATAGGTGTATTGACCGTTCCCGGGCTCCAATTTTTAATTCTTCCGCTGCGCCCCGGGAGTGGGATCCGGATCCGCCGCTACGCCAACAGTGGTATCAGAGCCTTGGCTCGAATCTGTCAATACACCTACTTCTGCCTGAATTGCATCAAATCTCGGTTTTTCAAAAAAAAAAAAATTTTCCTTCCGCACGCCGTCGCGCCACCATCGCATGCCGTCGTGCGCGCCGTCACCTACCGTCACGCTCCAGTCGCGCATGGCGCTCGCACCAACATAACGAGGAGCTAACTTTCCCTTGAGACCAAATCTCATAACAATTCGAAAAGGAGAAACTTTCGAAAAAACCAGATCTCCAACCTGAAGTTCTGAAGGCCTACTCCTTCTGTTGGCATAGCTCTCTTGGAGATCTTGTGCAGCTTTCATGCGTTGCCTAATTAGATCCACTTGATCTCTCATCTGCTGCATAAATTCTGGAGAAGACAGCTGCTTCTCCCCCAATTCTTCCCAACATATCGACGATCTGCACCTCCTACCATATAAAGCTTCAAATGGTTCCATACCAATCGCATCCCACACGCACGGTGCGGCGGGCGTTGCGCGCCTGTCGCGCACACCTTGCGCGCACAGCCCGACGGGCGTTGTGCTCCTGTCACACACGCCCTGTGCACACATCCTATGGGCGTTGTGCCCGCCGCTCGGTTACCGTTTGTGAGACCCATAAGTTAAGAACGACTAATTGAGTTAATTAATCGGATTTTATGAGATTCAGGTTTGAGCGAGCAAATCTGGATGAGCTAATCTTTGAGTTGGTATGCTTAGCGAAGATATCGGGTTTGTATAAGTCCTGTAATCAGCCTTGGATCAATTTATATTTTCAGCAGAATCTGACCAGATGTGAGTGTTAGCCATCTCTGAGTAATCACGTTCAGCAGTAGTGATGGAATCTGGTTTCGCAGGTGTAGGATGTGAGCCAGCGTGTTTCTATAGTGAGTAGCTAAACTACGTTGTTTGGATTAGTTGGATAGACGGCGTTTTGGTTAGCGAGCGAGATACAGATTTGAGGCATTGGTCTTCAGATTTTGAAGATATCTGAGTGTTGCGTTGCTGGTTAGCATTTCAGAATTGAGTAGCGGGTGACGTGTCTAGATGTGACAGTAGATTTGGTGCGACGTCGTTTGAGTAAGTTGAGATCTGTTTGCTGTAGAGAGATCTGTTGTGAAATTCAGATCTCAGTGGGAAATTAGTTTTGAGACTTAAGTTGTTGGTAGGTTCGATTCTTCAGATTTGAGCAGATCTGACCTTTATATATAGAGAACCTTGCCTTTTTTCTTGATAATTCCACCCCGACACTTAGAAATATTTCCCGTGAGCAAAATCTGTCACGATACGTTGCTGCTGGCGAGTTCACCGGCTAGCTATGCGGAAGCGGTGGACAGGTCTATAGACATTGAGGAGGGGCTACAGAACCATCGGTCACGTGTTAGGCCACAAGGGGTGCAAGATAGTCGTCCCGTGGTTCCGGGGGTGCAACCTTCCCAGCCTGTGTAGTCTTCTCAACCACCCCAGCAGCAGGTAGCCCAGCAGCCTGGACACCAGAGGTTTAGGCCTCGTGGTCGTCAGTGTAAGAAGAAGTCTGGTTCGAGTTCTTCTGGCTCGGGTAGTTCGAGCAGTGGCAGTAGCTCCAAGGTTCGAGCAGTGGCAGTAGCTCCAAGGTCGAGGAGATTCCTGGTTTTCATCCAAAGAGGGAAATAGACTTTAGCATTGAGTTGGTACCTGGCACAACCCCGATCTCGCGTGCCCGTATCGTTTAGCGCCTGCTGAGTTGAGGGAGCTTAAGGTTCAGCTTAGTGATTTGCTGGAAAAGGGTTCATTAGGTCAAGCATGTCACCTTGGGGAGCGGCTATCTTGTTTGTGAAGAAGAAGGATGGGTCGATGAGGATGTGTAACGACTTTAGGCAACTGAATAAGGCGACAGTTAAGAATAAGTACCCTTTGCCGAGGATCGATGACTTGTTTGATCAGCTTCAGGGACCGGCTGGTTTTCTAAGATCGATTTGCGTTCGGGGTACCATCAGTTGCGTATTCGTGAGCAAGATGTTGTGAAGACTGCGTTTTGTACGAGGTACGGGCATTATGAGTTTTTAGTTATGCCGTTTGGTTTGACGAATGCCCCCGTGGTGTTCATGGACTTGATGAACCGAGTCTTTAGCAAGTTCATCGATCAGTTTGTGATTGTGTTTATCGATGATATTCTGGTGTACTCTAAGACTCCGATGCAGCACAAGGAGCATTTGCAGTTGGTTCTTCGGACGCTTAGAGACTCGCAGCTGTATGCTAAGTTCTCCAAGTGCGAGTTTTGGTTAGACCGAGTTGTGTTTCTGGGTCATGTTGTTTCAGCTGCAGGTATTTCTATGGATCCAGTAAAGTGGAGGCAGTTTTTAACTGGGAGAGTCCCAAGAATGTTGCTGAGAATCGTAGTTTCTTGGGTTTGGCTGGCTATTATAGGCGTTTTATAGAAGAATTCTCTAGTATAGCTAAGCCAATGACGAAGTTGACTCAGAAAGACAAGAAGTTTGTTTGGACTGAGCAGTGTGAGAACAGTTTTCTGTTGCTCAAAGAGAAGCTAACTTCTGCGCCTGTGTTAGCTTTGCCGTGTGGTTCAGGTTGTTTTTTTGTTTGTGCAGATGCTTCCTTGAATGGATTGGGTTGTGTGTTGATGCAGAATGGTCGAGTCATTGCGTATGATTCTCGTCAGTTGAAACCGCATGATACTCATTACCCAGTTCATGATTTGTAGTTAGCAGCAGTGGTTTTTGCCTTGAAGATTTGGCGCCAATATTTGTATGGCGAGCAGTTTGTGGTATATTCAGACCACAAGAGCTTTCAGTATCTGTTTTCTCAGTCAGATTTGAATATGAGACAGCTTAGGTGGATGGAGCTGCTTAAGGATTTTGATTGTGAGATCCAATATCAGCCTGGGAAGATGAATGTGGTTGCTGATGCATTGAGCAGAAAGTCTCAAGTAGCGATGTTGGCTTCGTTGCAGATTTCTAAGGTCCACGAGCATCTAAGAACTACTGGTTGGAGGTTTTACCCAGGTGAAGATTATGTTGTGGTGTCTCTTTCCAAGTCGAGCCACAGATTGTTTCTAGTATTAAGGCAGCTCAGAGGACTGATCCATCTATCCATGAGTTAAAGCTGAAGGTGAGAGATGTTCAGTTAGAGGATTATTCTGTCTCGTCTGATGGTTGTTTGAGATTTCATGGTAGGATGGTTGTGCCAAATCTGATAGATTAGAAGGAGGAGATCTTGAGAGAAGCGCACTGTAGTAGACACAGTGTTCATCCTGGAGTGAGGAAGATGTATTATGCCTTGAAGCAGCATTACTGGTGGAAAGGTTTGAAGAGTGATGTTGCTGACTTTGTAGCCCGTTGTTTGATTTTGTAGCCCGTTGTTTGAATTGTCAGCAAGTCAAGGCCGAAAGGATGAGACCTGGTGATCTATTGCAGAGTTTGGATATTCCCCAATGGAATTGGGAGCAAATAGCAATGGATTTTGTCACACATTTGCCTCGTTCCAGCATAGGATGTGATGCTGTGTGGGTTGTGATAGATAGATTGTCGAAGTCTGTTCACTTCATTCCCTATAGTATGACATTTTCTTTGAAAACGATGGCGAAGATGTACATAGATTTCGTGGTGAGATTGCATGGTGTGCCTGTTTCTATTGTTTCAGATCGTGATCCAAGGTTTACTTCCAGGTTTTGGAAGAGTTTACAAACAGCTTTAGGTACCAGATTGGCGATGAGTATAGCATATCATCCCCAGACAGATGGCCAATCTAAGAGAACTATCCAGATTTTAGAGGATATGTTGAGAGCTGTTGTAATGGATTTTAGTGGTAGCTGGCAAGATTCGTTGTCTTTGATTGAGTTTTCCTACAATAACAGCTATCTGATCACGATTTGGTATGGCCACATTTGAAGCTTTGTATGACAGAAAGTGCAGATCGCCTATTGTTGGGAAGAAGTGGGGGAGAAGCAGTTGTCTTCTCCAGAATTTGTGCAGCAGATGAGAGATCAAGTGGATCTAATTCGCCAGCGAATGAAAGCTGCACAAGATTGCCAAGCTAATTATGCGAATAAGAGGCGTAGGCCTTTAGAATTTGAGGTTGGTGATCTAGTTTTCCTTAAGGTTTCTCCTTTTCGCAGTGTTATGAGATTTGGTCTCAAGGGAAAGTTGGCTCCTCGTTACGTTGGACCATATGAGATTGTTGAGAGAATTGGTCCTTGGGCTTAACGACTGTTTTTGCCGCCAGATTTGTCCTCCTTGCATGATGTTTTTCATGTGTCAATGCTGAGGAAGTATGAGCCAGATCCCTCGCATGTGTTGAGAACTGATGAGGTGGAGCTAGATAGAACTTTGAGTTATGTTGAATATCCCTTGCAGATCTTGGGTAGAAAAGAGAAACAGCTGAGGAATAAGACCATTCCCTTGGTGGGGGTCCAGTGGAGCAAGCATGGTAGAGAAGAAGCTACGTGGGAACTGGAAGAGAAGATGCAGCGTGAGTGGCCGCATCTGTTTGAGTGAGCGCTGTATCAGATTCCAGTAGTTGGTTCTTTGTTATTTCCCAATAGATGTTTGCTTATGTTTATTTTCCCAGTTATCTTGACTCTTGATCTAGAGCTGTTTGATTTCGAGGACGAATCCTGTTTTAGTGGGGGAGAGATGTGATACCCGTAAGTTAAGAAAGATTAATTGAATTAATTAATAGGATTTTATGAGATTCAGATTTGAGCGAGCAAATCTGGATGAGCTAAGCTTTGAGTTGGTATGCTTAGCGAAGATGTCGGGTTTGTATAAGTCCTGTGCCTTGGATCAATTTATATTTTCAACGGAATCTGACCAGATGTGAGTGTTAGCCATCACTGAGTAATCTCGTTCAGCAGTAGTGATGGAATCTGGTTTCGCAGGTGTTGGATGTGAGCCAGCGTGTTTCTGTAGTGAGTAGCTAAACTACGTCGTTTGGATTAGTTGGAACGACGGCGTTTTGGTTAGAGAGCGAGATACAGATTTGAGGCGTTGGTCTTTAGATTTTGATGAGATCTGAGTGTTGCGTTGCTGGTTAGCATTTCAGAATCGAGTAGCAAGTGACGTGTCTAGATGCGACAGTAGGTTCGGTGCGACGTCGTTTGAGTTAGTCGAGATCTGTTTGCTGTAGAGAGATATGTTGTGAAATTCAGATGTGAGTGGGAAATTAGTTTTGAGACTTAAGTTGTCGGTAGGTTCGATTCTTCAGATTTGAGCATATCTGACCTTTATATATAGAGAACCTTGCCTTTGTTCTTGATTATTCCACCCCGACACTTAGAAATATTTCCCGTGAGCAAACTCTGTCGCGATACCCTAGCTACTGTTCACCGAACCTTATCTTCTCCGATTGCCGGTGGTAGACATCTCCGATTGAAGTAAGAGTGGTAGAGCTGGACTCCTCTTGCTAAGACGCTTCGTTTGGTACTGCTTTTGGAAGCTTGCGTGAAGCTGGAGAGGTGTGCGAAGACATCTCCCTTTTGTAGTCTGTTAGCATAAGCGTCGGATTTCGTCTGTCGTTGAGGTAGCTTGTTGGGTAAGTGCTAAGATCCTACCTTGTGCTTTGTTTAGAGCCTTCTGTTGTGTTCGAAGGGTAGGACGGATTTGGTTGAGCTCGTAGCTCCCAATTCGTGGTTTCTGTGTTACTGTCCCTGAGCTAGTATTTGTGTTTGGCTTAGCAGGTGTGAGATCTGTGTTGCTCGGGACCCCGTTGTAGTAATTGTAGCACAGAAGACTTGAGGTACGGATGTGAGCTTGTTTTACAGCTTTGGATTGAGCATGGATGATTATGCTTGCTGCTGTGTATTTCTTGCTTCGTTGTATATGTTATGTGTTGGACATTTTATTTGTGCATACACGCATTTATCATATTGAGCTCAGATCTGTTGTAGCCGTGCCTTTTGTGCCTTGTTGTATTGATCTGTGCGTACCAGGATGCTGTTAGATGCTGAACGGGTAACTCCCGTGCCTCATCTCCCTCCTGGGATCTATTAGCCACTATGAGCGGAGTGGGTAGCTCCCACTTCTCATGAGTTGAGCAACAGCGGGTTGAGCTATGTTTTGCATCTAGTGCCGTGTGTTGAGACAAGTGGGTAGCTCCCATATACTCAAACACCCCGTGGCCACTGTTGTACTGTTGTTCAGTTGATCCATATCGGATGATGAGCAGTTCCTTGAGATTCTTTGGCTCCCTGTGTTCGGTTGTAGCCTTGTTCTCACGCATAGCATTTGCATATTTTCTGTTGCTTTCCATTTGATGTTTATATTGCTCTCCGTACTAGGGTTTGACCCCATGTCCCTCTGGGGCTTGGTATTGTTTGCCTGTGTATTTGTTTTCAAGTTACCATGGTTACTCAGCTGTTCGTGGAGTTGACCCAGCTGGAGGTACCCCAGGAGATGGTTAGAGTGTCCCAGTTAGCGTATAGCATATATGTATAAGCACTGTTAGCCGGGGAGTGCCCTGTGCATTATTGTATTTCAGTTGAATTTCGGTAGTGCTTGTATTTGTTAAATGTTGTACTGTTGTACTGAGTGATTCTAAAACCGGGATATTTTGAGTATGATTGTAATTCAAATTATGTTATCTTTGAGTCAGACCAAAAGCGAAATTTTAACCACTAATTTATTGCTTCCGCTATTGTTTGCGTGGTTTTACTCTGAGTTGAGCATGAGGCCTGACATTTTTGGTATCAGTGCTTAAGCTGGGTAAGCTCGATTTCTTTTGATCACACTTGAGTCTAGGCACCGTGTTGTTTGTTGCATGTGCTTGACTATGTGATTTATGTGTTATGAGAATTATTTCTTGTTGTGTGATCTTACCCTCTTAGTACCTTTGTAGATGCCGCCTAGACGTAGGGGTGGAGGTAGAGGGCAGTTTCAGGAAGAGTCCGAAGGTCAGAACGAGGAAGTGCAACGTAGTGTTCCTGGTCGTAGGCGTAACCGACAGGTCGAGGATGAGGTTGATGAGCTGGCAGCCCGTGTGGACGATATGGAACTTGTTATGGCGAGGTTTCAGCGGATGAACCCTCAGACGTTTTGTGGTGATGAATCTAGTTCCGATGCAGAGTCCTGGTTGCAGCACATTACCGGGTTGTTTGACCGTGTCAGATATGACGATGAACGTAGGTTGAGTCTAGCTACGTTCCAGTTGAGGAGGAATGCTGAGCGTTGGTGGAGAGACGCTTCGAGGACTCTTGAGGAGACAGGTGTAGGGATCACGTGGAACAAATTTTGTACTACCTTCCGTCAGGAGTACGTTCCGGAATCCTTTGTGAACACCAGGGATCGTGAGTTTGATAACTTGGTGCAGGAATCTTTGTCCGTGGGAGAGTATGCCCAGAGGTTTTCTTCTTTTCTTGCGTATGTTCCGCATGTTTCTGGCCAAGAGAAGGCAAAGAGGAACAAGTTCATGGAACGGTTGAACGAGGAGTTGTATACATTGCTGCTGGCGAGTTCACCGGCTAGCTATGCGGAAGCGGTGGACAGGGCTATAGACATTGAGGAGGGGCTGCAGAACCATCGGTCGCGTGTTAGGCCGCAAGGGGTGCAAGGTAGTTGTCCCGTGGTTCCGGGGGTGCAACCTTCCCAGTCTGTGTAGTCTTCTCAGCCACCCCAGCAGCAGGTAGCCCAGCAGCCTGGACACCAGAGGTTTAGGCCTCGTGTTCGTCAGTGTAAGAAGAAGTCTGGTTTGAGTTCTTCTGGCTCGGGTAGTTTGAGCAGTGGCAGTAACTCCAAGGTCGAGTATTGTGGCCAGTGTGGAGGAAGGCATCCTACAGCACAGCGTGTAGGTGTGAAAGGTTGGTGCAATGTTTGTGGTCACTATGGGCACTTTGCGAGAGTGTGTCCTTTGGATCTCAGCATACCGCCGCCCCACCGCAGGGTCGAGGTGGATCGTCTAGAGGTCGTTCTTCTTTTTCTGTTCAGCAGCAGAGGATTGGGGAGCCACAGTTTAGGTCGTTCCAGCAGCCTGGTCCTTCGCAGTTTGGACAATCTTCCCAGTCTCAGTTCCCAGGACCTCAGTTTGCCCAAGTGAATGCCATGACGAGGGAACAAGTGGAGGGCACGCCAGGAAGAGGAGTGATCGCAGGTACTTGTTTTGTCTTTGATTTTCCTGTGCGTGTGTTGTTTGATACAGGAGCATCACATTCGTTTATTGCTGATGCATTTGTGGTTGAGCATGGTTTGCATACCACATCTTTGTGTGATGTTGCGTCTGTAGAGACTCCTGCCAGCGCGAGCCTGTACTCCCAGGAAATTCTGTTGAATGGCATTCTTAGGTTTGGTGAGAATGTGTTGTTATCCAACATGATTAGGCTTGTGATGTGGGATTTCGATTGCATAGTGGGAATGGATGTGTTGTCTGGTTATAGGGCCACGGTGGATTGTTTCCATGGCGTTGTGTGATTTAGGCCCCAGTCTGGCGAGAAGTGGAACTTCTACGGCCATGATTTCCGATCAAAGATTCCTTTAGTCTCTGCGATGGAGATGTTTAGCCTGTTGTCTTTAGAGAATGCTGGATTTATGATCTATGCTTTGGATGCGTCTTATTCTTCGCGTGTAGAGATTAGCGACGTTCCCGTTGTTCGTCATTTTCCAGATGTGTTTCCGGAGGAGATTCCTGGTTTTCCTCAAAAGAGGGAAATAGACTTTAGCATTGAGTTGGTACCTGACACAGCCCCGATCTCGCGTGCCTGTATCGTTTAGCGCATGCTGAGTTGAGGGAGCTTAAGGTTCAGCTTAGTTATTTGCTGGAAAAGGGTTTCATTAGGTCAAGCATGTCACCTTGGGGAGTGGCTATCTTGTTTGTGAAAAAGAAGGATGGGTCGATGAGGATGTGTATCGACTTTAGGAAACTGAATAAGGCGACAGTTAAGAATAAGTACCCTTTGCCGAGGATCGATGACTTGTTTGATCAGCTTCAGGGATCGGATGTTTTTCTAAGATCGATTTGTGTTCGGGGTACCATCAGTTGCGTATTCGAGAGCAAGATGTTGTGAAGACTGCGTTTCATACGAGGTACGGGCATTATGAATTTTTAGTTATGCCGTTTGGTTTGACGAATTCCCCCGTGGTGTTCATGGACTTGATGAACCGAGTCTTTAGAGAATTCATCGATCAGTTTGTGATTGTGTTTATCGATGATATTTTGGTGTACTCTAAGACTCCGATGCAGCACAAGGAGCATTTGCAGTTGGTTCTTTGGACGCTTAGAGACTCGCAGCTGTATGCTAAGTTCTCCAAGTGCGAGTTTTGGTTAGACCGAGTTGTGTTTCTGGGTCATGTTGTTTCAGCTGCAGGTATTTCTGTGGATCCCAGTAAAGTGGAGGCAGTTGTTAACTGGGAGTTCTTGGGTTTGGCTGGCTATTATAGGCGTTTTATAGAATAATTCTCTAGTATAGCTAAGCCAATGACGAAGTTGACTCAGAAAGACAAGAAGTTTGTTTGGACTGAGCAGTGTGAGAACAGTTTTCTGTTGCTCAAAGAGAAGCTAACTTCTGCGCCTGTGTTAGCTTTGCCGTGTGGTTCAGGTGGTTTTGTTGTTTGTGCAGATGCTTCCTTGAATGGATTGGGTTGTGTATTGATGCAGAATGGTCGAGTCATTGCGTATGCTTCTCGTCAGTTGAAACCGCATGAGACTCGTTAGCCAGTTCATGATTTGGAGTTAGCAGCAGTGGTTTTTGCCTTGAAAATTTGGCGCCAATATTTGTATGGCAAGCAGTTTGTGGTATATTCAGACCACAAGAGCCTTCAGTATCTGTTTTCTCAGTCAGATTTGAATATGAGACAGCGTAGGTGGATGGAGCTGCTTAAGGATTTTGATTGTGAGATCCAATATCAGCCTGGGAAGATGAATGTGGTTGCTGATGCATTGAGCAGAAAGTCTCAAGTAGCGATGCTGGCTTCGTTGCAGATTTTGAAGGTCCACGAGCATCTAAGCACTACTGGTTGGAGGTTTTACCCAGGTGAGGATTATGTTGTGGTGTCTTCTTTCCAAGTCGAGCCACAGATTGTTGCTAGTATTAAGGCAGCTCAGAGGACTGATCCATCTATCCATGAGTTAAAGCTGAAGGTGAGAGATAGTCAGTTAGAGGATTATTCTGTCTCGTCTGATGATTGTTTGAGATTTCGTGGTAGATTGGTTGTGCCATATCTGATAGATTTGAAGGAGGATATCTTGAGAGAAGCGCACTGTAGTAGACACAGTGTTCATCCTGGAGTGAGGAAGATGTATTATGCCTTGAAGCAGCATTACTGGTGGACAGGTTTGAAGAGTGATTTTGCTGACTTTGTAGCCCGTTGTTTGACTTTGTAGCCCGTTGTTTGAATTGTCAACAAGTCAAGGCCGAAAGGATGAGACCTGGTGATCTATTGCAGAGTTTGGATATTCCCCAATGGAATTGGGAGCACATAGCAATGGATTTTGTCACACATTTTCCTCGTTCCAGCATAGGATGTGATGTTGTGTGGGTTGTGATAGATAGATTGTCAAAGTCTGCTCACTTCATTCCCTATAGTATGACCTTTTCTTTGAAGAAGATGGCGAAGATGTACATAGATTTCGTGGTGAGATTGCATGGTGTGCCTGTTTCTATTGTTTCAGATCGTGATCCAAGGTTTACTTTCAGGTTTTGGAAGAGTTTACAAACAGCTTTAGGTACCAGATTGGCGATGAGTATAGCATATCATCCCCAGACAGATGGCCAATCTAAGAGAACTATCCAGATTTTAGAGGATATGTTGAGAGCTGTTGTAATGGATTTTAGTGGTAGCTGGCAAGATTCGTTGTCTTTGATTGAGTTTTCCTACAATGACAGCTATCAGATCATGATTGGTATGGCACCATTTGAAGCTTTGTATGACAGAAAGTTCAGATCGCCTATATGTTGGGAAGAAGTGGGGGAGAAGCAGTTGTCTTCTCCAGAATTTGTGCAGCAGATGAGAGATCAAGTGGATCTAATTCGCCAGCGAATGAAATCTGCACAAGTTTGCCAAGCTAATTATGCGAATAAGAGGCGTAGGCCTTTAGAATTTGAGGTTGGTGATCTAGTTTTCCTTAAGGTTTCTCCTTTTCGCAGTGTTATGAGATTTGGTCTCAAGGTAAAGTTGGCTCCTCGTTACGTTGGACCATATGAGATTGTTGAGAGAATTGGTCCTTGGGCTTACCGACTGTTTTTGCCGCCAGATTTGTCCTCCTTGCATGATGTTTTTCATGTGTCAATGCTGAGGAAGTATGAGCCAGATCCCTCGCATGTGTTGAGAACTGATGAGGTGGAGCTAGATAGAACTTTGAGTTATGTTGAATATCCCTTGAAGATCTTGGGTAGAAAAGAGAAACAGCTGAGGAATAAGACCATTCCCTTGGTGGTGGTCCAGTGGAGCAAGCATGGTAGAGAAGAAGCTACGTGGGAATTGGAAGAGAAGATGCAGCGTGAGTGGCCGCATCTGTTTGAGTGAGCGCTGTATCAGATTCCAGTAGTTGGTTCTTTGTTATTTCCCAATAGATGTTTGCTTATGTTTATTTTCCCAGTTATCTTGACTCTTGATCTAGAGCTGTTTGATTTCGAGGACGAATCCTGTTTTATTGGGGGAGAGATGTGATACCCGTAAGTTAAGAAAGATTAATTGAATTAATTAATCGGATTTTATGAGATTCAGATTTGAGCGAGCAAATCTGGATGAGCTAAGCTTTGAGTTGGTATGCTTAGCGAAGATATCGGGTTTGTATAAGTCCTGGAATCAACCTTGGATCAATTTAGATTTCAACGGAATCTGACCAGATGTGAGTGTTAGTCATCGCTGAGTAATCGCGTTCAGCATTAGTGATGGAATCTGGTTTCGCAGGTGTTGGATGTGAGCCAGCGTGTTTCTGTAGTGAGTAGCTAAACTACGTCGTTTGGATTAGTTGGAACGACGGCGTTTTGGTTAGCGAGCGAGATACAGATTTGAGGCATTGGTCTTTAGATTTCGATGAGATCTAAGTGTTGCGTTGCTAGTTAGCATTTCAGAATCGAGTAGTGGGTGACGTGTCTAGATGCGACAGTAGATTCGGTGCGACGTCGTTTTAGTAAGTCGAGATCTGTTTGCTGTAGAGAGATCTGTTGTGAAATTCAGATGTGAGTGGGAAATTAGTTTTGAGACTTAAGTTGTCGGTAGGTTCGATTCTTCAGATTTGAGCAGATCTGACCTTTATATATAGAGAACCTTGCCTTTGTTCTTGATTATTCTGCCCCGACACTTAGAAATATTTCCCGTGAGCAAACTCTGTCGCGATACCCTAGCTACTGTTCACATAACATTATCTTCTCCAATTGCCGGCGGTAGACAGCTCCGATTGAAGTAAGAGTGGTAGCGCTGGACTCCTCTTGCTAAGACGCTTCGTTTGGTACTGCTTTTGGAAGCTTGCGTGAAGCTGGAGAGGTGTGCGAAGACATCTCCCTTGTGTAGTCTGTTAGCATAAGCGTCGGATTTCGTCTGTCGTTGAGGTAGCTTGTTGGGTAAGTGCTAAGATCCTACCTTGTGCTTTGTTTAGAGCCTTCTGTTGTGTTCGAAGGGTAGGACAGATTTGGTTGAGCTCGTAGCTCCCAATTCGTGGTTTCTGTGTTACTGTCCCTGAGCTAGTATTTGTGTTTGGCTTAGCAGGTGTGAGATCTGTGTTGCTCGGGACCCCGTTGTAGTAATTGTAGCACAGAAGACTTGAGGTACGGATGTGAGCTTGTTTTACAGCTTTGGATTGAGCATGGATGATTATGCTTGCTGCTGTGTATTTCTTGCTTCGTTGTATATGTTCTGTGTTGGACATTTTATTTGTGCATACACGCATTTATCATATTGAGCTCAGATCTGTTGTAGCCGTGCCTTTTGTGCCTTGTTGTATTGATCTGTGCGTACCAGGATGCTGTTAGATGCTGAACGGGTAACTCCCGTGCCTCATCTCCCTCCTGGGATCTGTTAGCCACTATGAGCGGAGTGGGTAGCTCCCACTTCTCATGAGTTGAGCAACAGCGGGTTGAGCTATGTTTTGCATCTAGTGCCGTGTGTTGAGACAAGTGGGTAGCTCCCATATACTCAAACACCCCGTGGCCACTGTTGTACTGTTGTTCAGTTGATCTATATCCGTTTATGAGCAGTTCCTTGAGATTCTTTGGCTCCCTGTGTTCGATTGTGTCCTTGTTCTCACGCATAGCATTTGCATGTTGTCTGTTGCCTTCCATTTGCTGTTTATATTGCTCTCGGTACTGGGGTTTGACCCCATGTCCCTCTGGGGCTTGGTATTGTTTGCATGTGTATGTGTTTTCAGGTTACCATGGTTACTCAGCTGGTCGTAGATTTGACGCAGCTGGAGGTGCCCTATGAGGTGGTTAGAGTGTCTCAGTTAGCGTATAGCATATATGTATAAGCACTGTTAGCCGGGGAGTGCCCTGTGCTTTATTGTATTTCAGTTGTATTTCGGTAGTGCTTGTATTTGTTAAATGTTGTACAGTTGTATTGAGTGATCGTAGATTTGACGCAGCTGGAGTGCCCTATGAGGTGGTTAGAGTGTCTCAGTTAGCGTATAGCATATATGTATAAGCACTGTTAGCCGGGGAGTGCCCTGTGCTTTATGTATTTCAGTTGTATTTCGGTAGTGCTTGATTTGTTAAATGTTGTACAGTTGTATTGAGTGATTTTAAAACTGGGATATTTTGAGTACGAATGTAATTTAAATTATGTTATCTTTCAGTCAGGCCAAAAGCAAAATTTTAACCACTATTTTATTGCTTCCGCTATTGTTTGCGTTGTTTTACTCTGAGTTGAGCATGAGGCCTGACACCGTGCGCGCACGTCGGGCACGGTGGTGCGTGCACGTTGCGCACGATTGTGCGCACACCGCCGCCCCACCTGCACGAGCTGGTCGCACAGGGGCGCGCACAGCGTGCAGCACTCGTGTTGCATGCATGCGGGCGGCGCAGAACCGCCCATGCGGGGGTTTCGGGGCGGAGATGCGTCGACAGTTTTTGAATTCTAGGGTTTTTCCGGGCCTGTCCCGGGCGGCCCGATGGGTTTTTGGGCCAATACTTGCTATTGGACCTTTTTGGTTGGACCAAAATTAATTTTTGAAAATTTTGAGATATTTGGTCTAAAATTGTTTTAAGCCCAAAATTGATGCAATTAAAATAACAAAATAAAATTTTATTTATAAAATATGATTTTATATTTAAAATATGATTTTGTTGGATAAAATCAAATTTGATTTGATTATTTTATTTATGTCAATTAATTGAGTTAATTGTATAGATAATATTTGGGATGATCGAGAGTCATGCCCAATGTGTTAGGTGTATGCTAGATTTTACAATTCTTGGTTGTAATATTGTTGAAATCATTTCAAAGTGGGCTTGTTTTATGGCCCGTTCCCACCCTTTTAAAATGTATCCCTATTTGTCATGGCTATTTAAATGTAAATATTAGACTTAGTGGGAGGATAATTTGAAGATGGTGGAGATGATGATCAAAGATATTGAAGACCAAAGACTTGTAAAACCGGAAGCTTATGTAATAGGATTGCATTTGCATACTGCATGTCACCTAGGATTGGACCTAGATCCGTGCTTGGCAACCACGGATCGCATAGCTCTCGCTCATCGATCATCCCAATTATATATGTGATATATATATATCTGTTGAATCCGAAATTTTTAAATTTGATTTAAAATTTTTGAGACCAAATTTCAAAATTAAAATCCCTCATTTTAAATTTGATTAAAATTTATATAAAGAATAAAAGTTTCATGATTAAATTGAAGGAACTTAGTTTGTTGATAATTATTAAGAAATGTGATAAAACGTTATCTAAGGGAGTCCTTTATAGACTGGCTTAAAAACGGCTTGTACCGGCTAAGTCTCCCTGAAGGGCGTTGCTTTGTCTAAGGAGGTTGTTTTTAAGTGGGTCTTTGCCCCTCCAACCACCTGGAAGCACTCTTAGACAATGTTAGTCTATGACTTTTTAATTGATCATAAAACAAAATTTTATTCGATAAGATCATGAAGCTAAGGGAATTTAAATATTGTTTAAAATTTCCTATCTTCCATCAACAATGGGTGTACGTCGATGCTTCCCGTATACATAGCTCGGCTCATATTATTGGGGGGGGTTCTGTGTGCCGAAAAGCTGTACACGTCATTGACACTTGCTGTGAGTTGGTTGGAACTCCCTTTAAAGTTGGCTCATATTATTGGGGACATTAAGGGGACCGTCCATCACGACTCAACATTGATGGGTCATCTTGACACGTGATAGTAATCGGCATCATATTATTGGGCCCTTACTGGACGTGAGGTAAATACATGGAGGTTGGACCTGTTGCAATTGGGCTCTACCTTTTGAGGGTCATGGTCAGCTGATATTATTCGGGACCATGATTTCTTGATTAAACTCCGTGTACCCACTAAGGAAACTTGCTTTCTCGATTTCATTAGAGGGTGGTGAAATCGTTAAAATAGTGGGAGGGTAATTCAAAAAACTAAATGATCATGTTTTATGTCTTAGCGCTTTTCATGAATAGTCTGTAATGCATGTCTGTTTTCCTTTTCAGTATAAACTGCTTTCATTATGTTTTCGATCAGAATCCAGTTGCTGCTATACTGGATAGCAACAAGTTCACTGGATTAAACTACCAAGATTGGCTTCGAAACCTCAAGATTGTCTTGGCTTCGGAGAAACTTCTCTACACGCTAGAGAAGAGCCCTCCGAAGGAAGCCCCTACCAATGCCAGTCCTGAGGAGCTGGCGAAGCTGGAAAAATGATGAGATGATGAGCTTAAGGCACGATGCTATATGATAGCATCCATGTCCAGCGAATTGCAGCGGCGATTTGAGAAGACGGAGTATGCTGCTGACATACACCTTCATCTCAAAGAGCTGTATGGGGGGGAACTCTCGGACTGAGAGGTTCGCTACTGTCAAGGAGCTCATGACGAGCCGCATGCGCGAGGGGACTTCGGTCCGCGAGCATGGGGTCCGTATGATTGGGCTTATTGAGAAGCTAGTGGGCCTTGATACCACGCTTTCACATGAGCTGTCTGTGGATCTGCTTCTCCTCTCCCTGCCTGCTGCGTTCAACCCCTTTGTGGTCAACTTTAACATGAACAAACTGGAGGCCACCCTTGAAGATGTGGTAAGCATGCTTGTCGTGTTCGAGGGGACCATTAAGAAGGACAAGCCCGTCCATCTTTTGGGCTCTTCTTCGTCTGCGAAGAAGGGGCCCAAACGCAAGGGTAAGAAGCGTTATGCCCCTGCGAAGGAGGGAAAGCCCACCAAGAAGCCCAAGGCAAGGACTTCAAAGCCGAAAAAATCTGAGGATGTTTGTCACCACTGTCCCAAGCCTGGGAATTGGAGGAGGAACTGTAAGGATTACCTCGAGCAGTTGCGAACTACGAAAGGTATGTTCTACATTGAAATAAATATGTCTCTTAACTCGACTTCTTGGGTACTTGATACCGGATGTGGATCTCATATCTGCAATGACTTGCATGTAATGACAAGAAGCCGACGTCTTAGAGAGGGTGAGACCCATTTGAGGCTTGGAAACGGAGCAAGGGTTGCGGCCGAAGCTATAGGAGATGTTTATTTATTTCTTTCTTCAAATTTTAAGTTGTTGTTGAGAAACGTTTTATTTGTTCCTGAATTAATAAAGAACATCATTTCCATTTCTATGCTTGATAGTGATGAATACTCTTGTCATTTTGCCAATTCGATTTGCAATATTTACAAGAATGAATGTTTAATTGGAATTGGGGAACGCGAAAACGATCTATACGCCATAAAATTGAGAGAAGTTCCAACTCGCGATGTGGAAACACACACAACAACGATAAAAAGGAAAAACGATGGTTTGAACCCTGCACAACTTTGGCACGCTAGGCTAGGTCATGTTTCCTTAAATAGGATGAACAAGTTGATTAGGAGTGACATGTTTAATATGTCTGATATTAACTCCCTACCAACTTGTGAATCTTGTCTCAAGGGAAAAATGACAAAATTTCCCTTCACGGGCAAGCCTGAACGTGCTCAAGGCCTATTGGATTTGATCCATACTAATGTGTGTGGCCCACTTAACATTGGTACTAAGTCCGGTCACACCTACTTCATCATATTTAACGATGATCACTCTAGGTATGGGTACTTGTACTTAATGAAGCACAAGTGCACAAGTCTGAATCCTTTGAAAGGTTTAAAGAATTCAAGGCTGAAGTAGAAAATCAATTGGTAAAAAATATTAAAACACTTCGATACGATCGAGGTGGAGAATACTTGAGTGCCGAATTTCAAGACTATCTTAAAGAGAATGGGATTCTCTCACAGTGGACCCCTCCGGGCACACCACAGCTCAACGGTGTAGCGGAGCGTCGTAATCGAATCTTGATGGACATGGTTCGATCTATGATGAGTTTCACTGAACTTCCTGCTTCATTTTGGGGCTATGCGCTTGAAACGGCCATAATGTTGTTGAACAAAGTCCACACCAAGGCAGTGGATAAAACTCCATATGAGATATGGATGGGCAAGCCGCCCAAGTACTCATACTTGAGGATTTGGGGATGTCCTGCTTACGTGAAGCAGACAGTGGAAGATAAGCTGGATAATAGATTCATCTTATGCTACTTCATTGGGTATCCAAAGAACTCCATTGGATACTGCTTATACTATCCTAATGAAACAAAAGTGTTTGTTTCTAGAAATGCCACCTTTCTGGAAAGGAAATTTCTACTTGATAGAAAAGGGCAAGATAGTAGAACTTGAAGAGGTTCGAGAACCAACTGAAGTACCAAGTGAATCTCCCGCACCTCAAGAGCCAATCCTTGATATGGACACACCTAGGAGATCTGAAAGGGTTCCTAGGGCTCCTTTTAGATATGGATTCCTCCTTGAAGATGATCAAAGTGATCAAACTGTTGGATGTGATCCAAGGACCTTCAAGGAGGCAATTTTCGATGCTGATTCTAACTTGTGGCTTTAAGCAATGCATTCTGAGATTGACTCAATGCATTCAAACCAAGTTTGGACTCTTATGAATCCTCCCGAAGGAATAGTTCCTATTGGATGTAAATGGATATACAAGAGAAAACTTGGGCCTGATGGTAAGGTACTGACCTATAAGGCGCGACTGGTCACGAAAGGTTACACTCAAAGACAAGGTGTTGACTATGATGAAACTTTTTCACCAGTCACAATGTTCAAGTCAATTAGAATCCTACTATCCATAGCCGCATGGTACGACTATGAGATATAGCAAATGGATGTGAAAACTGTGTTCCTTAATGGAAACATTAAGGAAGAGATCTATATGATGCAGCCTGAGGGTTTCACATCTGTAGGAAGTGAGCATAAAGTATGAAAACTTCAGAGATCGATCTACGGTCTCAAGCAAGCATCGGGAAGTTGGAACATGAGATTTGATGAAACAATTAAAGAATTTGGTTTCATTAAGAATCCCGAGGATCCATTTGTGTACAAGAAGGTAGTTAAAAATGTTGTGACATTCCTTGTATTTTATGTTGATGACATTATACTCATTGGGAATGATGTAGGAATGCTGCAGTCAACTAGATTATGGTTGTCTAGTAGATTCTCGATGAAGGACATGGGTGAAGCATACTATATTCTAGGAATACAGATCTATAGATATAGATCGAAAAGGATGCTCGGACTCACCCAAGAAACCTACATCGATACCATACTTAAGCGGTTCTCTATAGAAGAGTCCAAGAGAGGACACCTACCTATGTGCCACGGGATCACTCTATCTAAGTCTAAGTTTCCGAAGACTGATGAGGAGATAGAGAGTATGACACTTGTGCCATATGCCTCGGCAATAGGTAGTATTATGTATTGTATGATCTCAACTAGACCGGATGTCGCATATGCTCTGAGTGTCACGAGCCGCTACCAAGCAAATCCCGACCAAATGCATTGGAAGGTCGTGAAAGATATTCTTAAGTACTTCCGAAGGACTAAGAATATGATCATGGTCTATGGGGTGGTGTACAAAAATTGAAAGGCTACACTGATTCTAGCTTCCAATGCGATGTGGACGATTTGAAGTCGACCTCTGGATTTGTATTCATGCTCAATGGTGGTGCTGTCTCTTGGAAGAATTCCAAGTAAGACACCATCACGGATTCAACCACTGAGGCTGAGTACATCGTAGCATCAGCTGCTGCTAAAGAGGCGGTTTGGATAAGGAATTTCGTCCAAGATTTGGGCGTAATCCCTGAAGGAGTAGGTCAAGTCCCGGTGTACTGTGACAACACAGGTGCCGTTGCGCAAGCAAAGGAACCTAGGTCTCACCAAAGATCCAAACATATACTGAGGAAATACCACATAATCCGGGATATTGTGGCTAGAAGTGACATAGCAGTTGAGAAAGTCGCCTCTGCAGATAACATTGCTGATCCACTTACGAAGCCCTTGTCAGGACCATTGTTTGAAAAACATCGCGAAGCAATGGGACTGCGTCTGATGAGTAGTTGGCTTTAGGTCAAGTGGGAGATTGTTAGAGTAGGTGCCCAACTAGCCAACTTGTGGCATGTGGGTTCTTGTTGACTCTATGTAAAACGATCTTTATTTATGAAATTCGTAATTCTTTTATGGCATTCTTTATCTACTCGTTCCTAGTCGATTGGGCCGTCAAAATGTGGATAAGGCCTCCCGAGCTTGAGACTAGCATCTGCGATGTGAAGTACCATGTTTCATTGGTAGGGAACATTGTGATGTTCTAAGCATGCAGATGGGTAGTGACCTGGTGATCTATCGAACAACCCTCGTTCGGACTTTCCAAGTGGTTACCATTTGTCGAGTGGATTAAGTCCGAGGTCTTGGTGTACAGATTAGCCCTCATTACTCGAAACGTCATTGAGACTCTACATGATAGGTGCCTCACTTTGACCCATTTACCGACTCAGTTGGGGTCATCAGGTGGTGGGGTTGGGTGAGGTCCTGATGCATGTAGGAGTCGATGCTTCGTTGTCGAGGATTCACCACTCGCCCTTGTGCGTGGATATACTATGCAATCTGAGGAGATAATAGTGTGATAAATCTTTGGCCAGAGTACTAGATGTGTTTTGTGTAAATGGGTTTACCTAGTAACACATGTGATGTCACTATTTGATTCCAAGATTTATGCATGGTTATTGGATCTCAAGCGACTCTCGATTTACCAATGGTCGTTGATCTGATCGGGATATTTGTGTTGAAAAGACTGTACTGTACGCTAACCATGATCGACTGGTTCTTGCAGGCACTATCATTGATACCTAGGGGATCATGGGGCGATGTTTCTAGACGCTTTACCATGATCCGATAGGTTGTCCGATGTGGTTTCGAAGTCACAAATGTTGTGAGCCCACGGCTAGCTGTATCCCTGAACCATTTAGGGTCACACAAGTATTGGTTTCTCAATTCCCGTACGGAAATTAAGCTCAATTTGTTGAGTATAGTAGGAGGAAAGATGAAAGTGTGACTTCCTAAAATTAAATAGGGTGAAAATGCAATTTTCTTAAGCTTGGACTAGTATGACTATTTTAAAGCTTATAGGGGCCTAACTGCTATTTTGGATTAGGTGGTCTGAAAAATTATTTTCACATCATAATGCTCAGTTTTGTAAACTGTGTAGATCGGTCCGATCTGATCGTCGATCGAGATTATGATGAAGCCACAACGATGGACTTGAAACCAATGTACAACTGGGCCTAGGCCCGACCCAGGCCCATTAACTTGGTTTGAGCCCATGAAAAATCTATAAATAGGGGCCCTGTGGTATTCATTTGAGACACACCAAATGTGAGACCTGGAATTAATAAGGATTAATTGTTGGATTAATCGGTTGTAGAGCAATTCTGGAAATCCCCGTAATTTGGTGTTTGTATTAGAAATCGGGTTTTGTGGCGAAAGCTGGTATCATTTGTCGTAGGAGATTAATACGCCGTCGTTTAGCGTTTGGTGAAGGCTGTCAGCAGTTGGCATTTTAGGCGTGTTGAGCAACAGCAGAAATGCTGACGTGGCAGGAATCAGCAGTAGCGCTTACGTGGATTTAGACGTTGGTTTTGTTAGCGCCTATATTCAGACGTCAACGCTAGTCAAAGTTCCTGTAGCGTGGAGTAGCGACGTCGTCGTTTTGGTTAGCGCAAAGGAATTTCAGATGTTGCGAGAGATCAGCTTTTGCGTAGCGATCTGCAGTGGTTAGCGATCAGCTGATGGGTTCTGAGCGAAGCCGTTTTATTTAGTTGAAACACAGCGTTTTGGGTATCAGCTGGTGGTCGCGTTATACGTTTACTGTTGAGGAATCTGATGCGTTATTTCATCTAGCTGCTGGTTTAGGTGATCAGCTGTCGACAGATATGGTGACGTGTGCTATGCGACGTCGTTTGGTTAAGTTGATGCGACACCGTTTTGTTTAGAGTTGTTCGAAGGATTCAGCTGTTGGTTTATTTTGCGATTGCTGGTTGTGTTAACAGCAATGCCTGCTGGTTGGGTTCTCAGCATTGTCGACTGGTTTTGTCGATGGAGTTGTTCTTGCTGCTGTCAGCTGGTGAGAAGTGTATATATATGAGAAGACTTGGTCTTCGATTTGATTAACAGATTCCATACTTAGCGATATATTCTCCCGATTGTTGTTCGTTGCTTCGAACCTTATAACACTGTTCTTTTGCGATTGCTGGTTGTGTTAACAGCAATGCCTGCTGGTTGGGTTCTCAGCATTGTCGACTGGTTTTGTCGATGGAGTTGTTCTTGCTGCTGTCAGCTGGTGAGAAGTGTATATATATGAGAAGACTTGGTCTTCGATTTGATTAACAGATTCCATACTTAGCGATATATTCTCCCGATTGTTGTTCGTTGCTTCGAACCTTATAACACTGTTCACCGTAGCATTTCTCCGGCAATTCCCGTCGTTTTCGGTCACTGTTTAGTACGTGTGAGGTAGCGCTGGACTCCTCTCGTGAAGATCTTTCATTCTATACCATTCTTGGAGGCTGTTGTTAGCTGGAAGTAATATCGCAAAGTTTTTTACTTCGGTCGTGTGTTCGCTATTCAGGTAGCCTTTCGAATTAGCGATAAGATCTTACCTTAGAGCTTTGCTATTGAGCTTCCTGTTGAGTAGAATGGTAGAGTAATTGCTGGTTGTAGTGTATAACTCCCGGTCGTAAGTTACTGTGAATTACCGTGACCTTCTGTATAGCTTTTGAGATCTGTGCGTTGTGTGTTTTGCAGGTTTGAACCAGATCTCTCGGGTCCCTTGTTGTGGTAATTGTGCTCAGAATTAAGGTACGGATTTGGAGCTTGTGAATCAGCAGGTTTATGGCTTGAGTGAATTGTAGTTGCTGATATCGTGAGAGGGTTGTGTATGTTTGCTGTTGTGGTTGCTGTTTTGTATATGAATTATGCTAGTTGTTGCATACACGCATTATCATCTCTATTTCAGCTATTGCAGTCATTGCTTTGTTGTTGTTGCTCTGTTTTCTTACCAGGATGCGAGGGCGAGCGGTGATTCCGCACTCTCATCTACCTGCTGGGATTGTTATCCCCTATGCGCCGAGTGGTTAACTACCACAGTTCATAGGTTGGGCAACGGCGGGTCGAGCTGTTGATGCATCTGGTATTGGTGGGCGAGTAGGGGTGAGTGGGTAGCGCCCACATGTCCTACACTCACCGTGGCCACACATATCTATTGCAGATTTCGTTGAGCTGTGCATTGAGTTCTTTGGCTCCCTTCCTTGGTTGTAGCCTTTGGCTGTTGTCCCTGGTCTCATGCATAACATCTGCATTTTATTCTTGCTGTTTACTGTGTTTTGTAGTTGCTCTCCGTACTGGGGTTTGACCCCATGTCCCTCTGGGGCTTGGTTGTTTTGTTGTTGGTGTTGTTTTCAGGGAATCCAGGTTTTACAACCGGTCGTGGATTTCACCCAGATGGAGGTGCCCCAGGAGGTGGTTAGAGTGTCCCAGTTATGTATATTATTTGTATGCACTGGTATCACTGCGGGTGGGATGTCCCGGGTGATGCTTAGTTTATTGTAGCTGGCTGATAGCCAGTGGATACCATTTTCTGTGCTGCCTTGTTGTATGTTGTAGCCTTTGCTTGGTTGGTTTTGTAAACTGGGATATATATTTTGAGTATTGTCGTATTTTAAATTATATTTTTTTAAATCGTCAGGCCAAAAGCAAAAGTTTTACCCTCTTTTTAGTAGCTTCCGCTTGTGTTATGTGATTTTAATCTGTTGTGAGCATGAGGCCTGACACCAAAGCTGCTCAGCTAATATTTTCTCCCTTCCTCTCCTCCCCTCGTCGCCACCGTCGTCGCCCGCCGCTGATGACGTCGCCGCCTGTCGCCTCCATCGGAATTTATTCCGACTATTCCGGCGAGGAGATTTCGTTCGAGAAACTTTATTGGTTTTCTAGTGCAAACCAACGAAGGAATTGAGATTTCGGTCGTGGACCGGATTAGGAGATCGTAGCTGTTCAACCGTTGAAGTGCCAATTTCCCCGTGGAATTGGTCGGAGCCAGGAACCTAGACGCCAGCAAGGTATATTCTAAACATTCTATGAATGCTTTTAATTAATTATATAGGTGTATTGACCGTTCTCGGGCTCCAATTTTTAATTCTTCCGCTGCGCCCCAGGAGTGGGATCCGGATCCGCCGCTACGCCAACAGGTGGCTTCCAGTTTGAGTTTCTGTGCTTATTGTCCCTAAAACTGGTCGTTGTTTTTGGCTAAGCAGGTTTCAGATCTGAGTTGTTCGGGACTCTTGTTGTGGTAATTGTAGCACAGAAGCTAAGGTACGGATTTGAGCTTGTATTACAAAGCTTGGATATATGTGTATGCTTGCGGTATGCGTGCAGTGTGTATGCTATCGTATTGTTGTTGCTTGTTGTTGTTCTGTGTTGGTTATTGCAAGATATTGTTCCTGCATACATGCATTTTCCCGGTTGAGCTCATATCTTATTAGCCGTGTGTTGTTGTGCTAACCCGTGTGTACCAGGATGCTCCTATAGAGGACGAGCGGCAATACTGTGCTCCTCATCTCCCTGTTGAACTAGTTGTTAGCCGCTATGAGACGAGTGGATAGCTACCACGCTCTCATGAGCTTTGGCAAGAACAGGTTTAATAATCTAGTTTATGCTTTAGGTACAGTGTGTTGGGACGAGTGGATAGCTACCACGCTCTCGTACACCTCGTGGTCACTTCTCTCTTTCGACCCGTGTGCTGTTGGGTTGTCTTTGAGCTCCTATGGCTTCCTGTTTCAATTGTAGCCTACTGCCCTTGTACCTTGTTTCCCTCATGCATAGATGATGTCTAATCGCTGTTTTAAGTTGCTCTCCGTACTGAGGTTTGACCCCTTCCCTTTGGGGCTGTTTGGTTTGTTGTGTGCCATTCATGTTTTCCAGGTTATTCAGCTGGCCGTGATGATGAGTCAGCTGGTGATGCCCCCAGAGGTTGATTAGAGTGTCCCAGATAGATATATATATATGTTAGAGTAGATGCCCAACTATCCAACTTGTGGCGTGTGGGTTTATAGACTCTTGTATATGACAATCTTTATATATGATATTCACATTTCATTTATGGCATTCTTTACTTTCATTGTGTTGTATGATGATTAACAATTGCGTTGAGTAAAGACCTAGAATGCACTATAGTGTATGTTAGATGTGATAGTGGGTATGACGGCTATCATGAAACACATCTAATAGTCACTGAGTATTCTGAATTAGTTCCTAGTCGATTGGGCCTTCAAAATGAGGATAAGGCCGCCCGAGCTCGAGACTAGTATCTGCGATGCAAAGTACCATGTTTCATTGGTAGGGAACATTGTGATGTTCTGAGCATGCAGATATATAGTGAGCTGGTGATCTATCGAACTACCCTCGTTCGGATTTTCCAAGTGGTTACCATTTGTCGAGTGGATAAGTCCGAGGTCTTGGTTGTACTGATTAGTCCTCACGACTCGAAACGTCATTGAGACTCTACATGATAGGCGTCTCACTTTGACTCGTTTGCCGACTCACTTGGGGTCATTAGGCGGCGGGATTGGGTGAGACCCCGATGCGTGTAGGAGTCGATGCATCGTTGTCGAGGATTCACCGCTCGCAGACATGCGTGGATATCCTATGTTATCTGAGGAGACGATAGTGTATAAATCTCTGGCCAGAGTACTAGAAGTGTTTTAGGTAAATGGGTTTACCTAGTTACACTCGCGATGTCACTATTCGATCTCCAAGATGTATGCATGGCTATCGGATCTCTAGCGACTCTCGATTTACCAATGGTCGTTGATCTGATCGGGATATATGGATTGAAAGGACCGTACTGTACGCTAACCACGACCAACTGGTTCTTGCAGGCACTATCAGTGATACCTAGGGGATCATGGCGCGATGTTTCTAGGCGCTTTACCATGATCCGATGGGCAAGTCCGGAATTGTGATTCCGGAGCCACAATGGTTGTGGGCCCACGGCTAGCTGTATCCCTGAACCATTGTGGGTCACACAAGTACTGGATTCGAGATTCCTGCACGGATACTGAGTTCAATGTGTTGAGCATAGGAGGAGGATTTTGGAAGTGCGACTTCCTAAAAGTCAACAGGGGTCAAATCGTGATTTCCGCTGTTGAGGGACAAAACGGTCATTTTGCACTGGGGTTCTGAAAAATGGTTTTTTATATCATAGTATCCAGTTTTGGAAATTGAGTCGATCGGTCCGATCTGATCGGCGATCGGAGTTATGATGAAGTCACGGTGATAGGGATGAACCGAATGTTCATCCGTTGGACCCGGGCCCTTTGGGCCGGTCCAAGTCCATCACTAGTCTACTTAAGGTAGACTAGGGCTTCATAACTCATAACTTAACACTTGATTACACAACCCTAACCCTAGCTCTAAAAGCGCCGCCCCCCTTCTCCTCAAAAGCCGCCGCCGCCGCCTTGCTTCGCCGAAATTTGTTCCGGCCAACTTGACGAGGAGAATCCGTCCGCGTTGATCTCGTCAGGACTTCTAGTGCAGGCTGACGAAGGAGACTCCCTTCCGGTCGTGGACCTGATTGACGTAATCTACTGCCGCCTACCGTGAAGAGCCAGTGTTCTTGTAATTCCGGTTGGAGCCAGGCACGAGTTGCCAGCAAGGTAATCAACGAAAACACCCTATGAATGGTTCATAGTTTGCATTATTTTGAATTGTATTGAATGTTTCCCGGCCTAATTTTATTCTTCCGCTGCCTCGCCGGGAGACGGGATCCGGATCCGCCACGGTTCCCCAACAATGGTATCAGAGCCAAGGCTCGGATCTGATCAATACAATTGCTGCCTTATTGTATCTAGTCTCTATTTTTCAGATCGAATCAAGAAAATCTTTCAGATCAGCCGGCCGCCGCCGCGTGCGGCGGCGCCAACATGCTCGTGAAATAGCACGCGCGCAGCCGCTCGATAGCCTGCGCACTCGTTGCGCACGGCTGCCGATTTGTGGCTGTTGCTTCGCGTGCGGTTGTCGCACATAGCTGGCCACTGTCCAGCGCAATTGTTGCGCTACTGTCCGATGCTGGCCGGTCGATGATCACGCATGGTTGCGCCCTGCTGGACGCGCAGGAGATGCGCACTGGTCGCGCACCACGGCCAAGTCGTTGGCCGCTGCTCCGCTCGTTGCGGCGCACGATGGCGCATGGGAGCGTCGCGCTTGTCGCGTCCGCGCACGGCACAAGGCTGCAGCCGGCCGATGATGCTCCGGCGATGTCGTGATGGCTGGTTTGTTTTCTAGGGTTTAGTTCGGGTCTGTCCCGGGCAGCCCATGAATTTTTCGGGCCGATATTCGATATCGGGCCCATTTTGGTCGATTTTGAAATTTTGAGATTTTTGGGCCTAAAATTGTTTTTAAGCCCAAATTGATGCAATTTAAGATATGATTTTGCGATAAATAATTTGATTATTTAATCTATGCATATTAATTAGATTGATTGCATGATTGGGATGATCGAGAGCCGTGCCCAATTTGTTAGGTGTATGCGATAGGTTTTTATGATTTCGGTTTGTAAATATTTTGATTATCATTTAAAGTGGGCCTGTTTGTGGCACGTTCCCACCCCTTGAAAATTGTATCCCTTATATGTCATGGTATATTTAAATGTAAATTACTAGATTTAGTGGGAGGACATCCGAAGACGGTGGACAATGAAGATCAAAGATATTGAAGACCGAAGATCTGTGAAACCGGAAGCATTGTAATAGGATTGCATTGCATGTTGCATTACCCCTAGGATTGGACCCAGGTCCGTGGCTGGCAACCACGGACCGCATAGCTCTCGCGATCGATCATCCCAATGTTTATATATTGTATATATAGTTAGTTGAATCCGCATATTTTAAATATGATTTAAAATATCTGCATGAAACCAAAGTTTTCGAAAATAAAATCCCTCGTTTTAAATATGATTTAAAACTAATATCAAGATAAATGTTTATTCGATAAACTAAAGGGAATTTAAATTTGTTTAAATTATCCCTACCTTCCATCAACAATGGGTGTACGTCGATGCTACCCGTATACATGGCCCGGCTCATATTATTGAGGGGGTCATGTATGCCGGAAACCTGTCCACGCCATTGACAATTGTTGTGAGTTCGGTTGGAACTCCCTTTAACGTTGGCTCATATTATTGGGGACGTTAAGGTGACCGTCCTTCACGACTCAACATTGATGGGTCATCTTGACACGTGATAGTAAACGGCGTCATATTATTGGGCCCTTACTGGACGTGAGGTGAATACATGGAGGTTGCACCGGTTGCAATCGGAAACTACATTTTGGGGGTCATGGATGGCTGATATTATTCGGGTCCATGATCGCTTGACTGGGCTCCGTGTACCCACTAAAGAAACTTGCTTTCTCGATTTCATTAGAGGGTGGTGAAATCGTTAAAATAGTAGGAGGGTAATTCATAAAACTTAACGACCTTGTTTTGTGTCTTAGCGATTATTTTATATATAGTTAATGATGATTGTCTGTTTTCTTTTCAGTATAACTGCATTTATATAATGGTTTCGATGAAAAACCCGCTCGCTGCTATACTTGATAGCAACAAGTTCACCGGTCTGAACTACCAAGACTGGCTCCGCAACCTCAACATTGTGTTGGCTTCGGAGAAGCTCCTCTATACGATAGACAAGAGCCCTCCGGAGAAAACCCCTGCCGATATCAGCCCTGAGGAGCTGATTATGCTTAAACAATGGCGGGACGACGAGCTTAAGACTCGATGCTATGTGATGGCATCGATGTCGAACGAAATGCAACGGCGCTTTGAGAAGACGAAGTATGCTGTTGACATACTTTTTCATCTCAAAGAACTGTACGGGGAGAACTCTCGACATGAGAGGTTCACGGCTGTCAAGGAGCTTATGACGAGCCGCATGCGCGATGGGACTTCGGTCCGCGAGCATGGGGTTCGTATGATTGGGCTCGTTGAAAAGCTGTCGGGCCTTGATATCACACTTCCACACGAGCTGTCTGTGGACGTGCTTCTTCTCTCACTGCCTGCTGCATTCGACCCCTTTGTGGTCAACTTCAACATGAACAAGCTGGCAGCCACCCTTGAAGAGGTGGTTAACATGCTTGTAGTGTTTGAAAGAACCATAAAGAAGGACAAGCCCGTCCTCCTCATGGGCTCTTCTTCCTCTGCGAATAAGGGGCCCAGACGCAAGGGAAAGAAGCGTTCTGCCCCTGCAAAGGAGGAAAAGCCCATCAAGAAGCCAAAGTCAAAGGCTTCCAAGCCAAACAAGCATGAGGATGTTTGTCACCACTGCCACAAGCCTGGGCATTGGAGGAGGAACTGCAAGGAGTACCTCGAGCAGTTGCGAACTGCGAAAGGTATGTTCTATATTGAAATAAATATGTCTCTTAGTTCGACTTCTTGGGTACTTGATATCGGATGTGGATCTCATATCTGCAATGATTTGCAGGTGATGACAAGAAGCCGACGTCTTAGAGAGGGTGAGACCCACTTGAGGCTTGGCAATGGAGCAAGAGTTGCTGCTATAGCTATAGGAGATGTTTATTTATTTCTGTCTTCTGATTTTAAGTTGTTATTGAGAAACGTTTTGTTTGTTCCCGAATTAATAAAGAACATTATTTCTGTTTTTATGCTTGATATTGATGGATATTCTTGTATGTTTGCTAATTCGATTTGCAATATTTACAAGAATGAATGTTTAATTGGAATTGGGGAACGCGAAAACGAT
>KV007783.1:49186-59811 GCA_001598015.1 Dorcoceras hygrometricum
GTTCGAATTTTCTAAGTGGTTACCATTTGTCGAGTGGATAAGTTCGAGGTCTTGGTTGTACTGATTAGTCCTCACGACTCGAAACGTCATTGAGACTCTACATGATAGGCGTCTCACTTTGACTCGTTTGCCGACTCACTTGGGGTCATTAGGCGGCGGGATTGGGTGAGACCCCGATGCATGTAGGAGTCGATGCATCGTTGTCGAGGATTCACCGCTCGCAGACATGCGTGGATATCCTATGTTATCTGAGGAGACGATAGTGTATAAATCTCTGGCCAGAGTACTAGAAGTGTTTTAGGTAAATGGGTTTACCTAGTTACACTCGCGATGTCACTATTCGATCTCCAAGATGTATGCATAGTTATCGGATCTTTAGCGACTCTCGATTTACCAATGGTCATTGATCTGATCAGGATATATGGATTTAAAGGACCGTACTGTACGCTAACCACGGCCAACTGGTTCTTGCAGGCACTATCAGTGATACCTAGGGGATCATAGGGCGATGTTGCGAGACGCTCTTACCATGATCCGATGGGCAAATCCGGAATTGTGATTCCGGAGCCACAATGGTTGTGGGCCCACGGCTAGCTGTATCCCTGAACCATTGAGGGTCACACAAGTACTGGATTCAAGATTCCCGCACGGATACTGAGCTCAATGTGTTGAGCATAGGAGGAGGATTTTGGAAGTGTGACTTCCTAAAAGTCAACAGGGGTCAAATCGTGATTTCCGCTGTTGAGGGGCAAAACGGTCATTTTGCACTGGGGTTCTGAAAACTGGTTTTTCAGATCATAGTATTCAGTTTTGGAGACTGAGTCGATCGGTCTGATCTGATCGGCGATCGGAGTTATGATGAAGTCACGGTGATAGGGATGAACCGAATGTTCATCCGTTGGACCTGGGCCCGTTGGGCCGGTCCAAGTCCATCACTAATCTACTTAAGGTAGACTAGGGCTTCATAACTCATAACTTAACACTTGATTACACAACCCTAACCCTAGCTCTAAAAGCGCCGCCCCCCTTCTCCTCAAAAAGCCGCCGCCTTGCTTCGCCGAAATTTGTTCCGGCCAACTTGACGAGGAGAATCCGTCCGTGCTGATCTCGTCAGGCCTTCTAGTGCATGCTAACGAAGGAGTCTCCCTTCCAGTCGTGGACCTGATTGACGTAATCTACCGCCGCCTACCGTGAAGATCCGGCGTTCTTGTAATTCCGGTTGGAGCCAGGCACGAGTTGCCAGCAAGGTAATCAACAAAAACACCCTATGAATGGTTCATAGTTTGCATTATTTTGAATTGTATTGAACGTTTCTCGGCCAAATTTTATTCTTCCGCTGCCTCGCCGGGAGACGAGATCCGGATCCGCCACGGTTCCCCAACAATATATATATCTATATATGTATTGGTGTTGTTTCCGGGGAATGCCTCGTGCTACCATTGTAACCAGATTTGGTTTTCTGTTGGCTTTGTATGTTGATACATGCTATATTCGTAGTTGTTGTATGCAGCTTTTGGTTGCTGTAAAATCGATATTTTGAGTATAAGTGTATTTTGAAATCATGTTTTCTAAGTCAGGCCAAAGAAAAAAAATTTAGCCATTTTTAATGCTTACGCAGTTGTGATTGCGTGCTTTATCTCTGTTTTGTGCACCGGGCCTGACATTTTTTGTATCAGAGCTTAAACTTGGATAAGCTAGAATTCTTTGATCCACTTGATTCTAGGAACTGTGTCGTTTGTTGTGCGTGCTTGACTATGTGTTATATTGCTGTGTGATCTCAACGTCTTAGTGATTTCGTAGATGCCGCCTAGACGTAGGGGTAGATCAAGGCAGATCCCGATAGAATCTGAGGCTCAGAACGATGAGGGCTAGCGTAGTATTCCCGTTCGTAGGCACATTAGACAGGTTGATGACGAGGTGGATGTGTTGGCAGCTAGTATAGACGAAATGGAACTGATTATGACGAGATTTCAGCGGATGAATCCTCAAACGTTCAATGGTGATGAGTCTAGTTCCGATGCTGAGTCCTGGTTGCAGCACATCACAGGGCTGTTTGATCGAGTGCGGTATGACGATGAGCATAGACTGAGTTTAGAGACTTTTCAATTGAGGAAGAATGCAGAGCGCTGGTGGAGAGGTGCTTCAAGGGATCTTGAGGAGACTGGTGTGGGGATAACTTGGAACAGTTTTTGTACCGCGTTCTGTCAGGAGTACATTCCAGAGTGCTACGTTAACGTCAGGGAGAGCGAGTTCGATAACTTGGTTCAGGGAACCATGTATGCGGGGGAGTATGCTAAAAAGTTTTCTTCTCTCCTTGCCTATGTTCCTCATGTTGGTCTTGAGAGAGCAAAGAGAAATAGATTCTTGGAAGGGCTAAATGAAGATATTTATTCTTTGGTTTGGCAAGTTCACCTACTAGCTATGCAGATGCGGTGGACTAGGCGATGGATATCGAGGAAGGGTTACGGAATCGCCGGTCTCGGATTCAGCCACAAGCTTCTCAAAGTACTCATCCCAATGTTCAAGGGGTGCAACCTTCCCAACCTTTTCAGTCATCCCAGCAACCCCAACAGTCATCACAACAATCTGGACGTCACAGGTTCAAGCCCCGTGGCCATCGGTTTGTTGGATCTGGATAACAGATCCAGATCTGAGTTTTGAATTACACAAAACTTGTTATTGTGTTTCTAATGTAACTACTAAGTGTGCATAAGTTAGCTGGAAATACAACAAGAGAGATCTGGACAGAAAAGTGTTTATCAGTGAAAGTCCACATCTGGATTAGCAACGTAGACAGAAGATAAGTGTATTGAAGATTTCAGAAGTCGCAAGTATTCAGAAGTCGTGACGTCATCTCAGTGTATTGAAGAATTCAGAAGTCGTGACGTCATCCAAGTTCATTGAAGAGTTCAGAAGTCATGACGTCATCCAAGAGTATTGAAGATTTCAGACTCTGTGATGTCATTGAGAGTTTCTCATAAGCTAAGAGAATTGAAGATTTCAGATTCTGTGACGTCATCGAGAGCTGAGCAGCAGTGAGATGTATCAGATCTGATACAGTAACTCAATCAATACTGTAGCAGACCAAGATCTGAAAATAGTAAAACACGATTTTGGAGGCCTAAACGAAGGAATTTGGCAGAAAAGCAGTTTAGGTCACGAGCGAAGCTGGTGAGTCTTGCTCGTTAGTCCATTTCGGAGGGTATAGCACTGGTATCATGCGAAAATGTGAAGTCTGAACAGATGTGAAGACAAGAGAAGTTGAGTCAGATGTGGAAGACAAGAGATCCGGATCCAGCTATGAACAGAAGAACGATTCAGATGTGAGGAGAAGTCTGGATCCAGCTATGAATAGAAGAGATGCAAGCAGAAGCTGATCAAAGATCGAAGACTAGTTCAGATGTGAGCAGAAGCTGAATCAGATGTGATAAAGAACATTCAGAGGAGAATCAATTGACGAATCAGATATGAAGATTAACTGGAGCATAGAAGTCAACTTCTGACCCTATTCAGATGTGAACATATCAAGCTTATTCAGAAGTAGACAAAAGGCTACAAAGTAAGGGACACAAGGACAACTCTGTCAGTACTTTACAGAACACCTTTCAATGGGAAGAACTTGTGTCCAACGTATTAATTTGCACAGAGGCTATTTATACAAGAATAATGATGTTGATTTGATGATGCAATGATTTCGATTGACAAGAGAAACACAGAAAGGTGAAGCAGTCGACCACCATGGAGAAGAAGCAAATTGCAAGTGTCGACTGCTGAACCTTATCAGATTTGTAGAAGCACTTCCTTGTTGTGTGAGATTTAATATTCGAGAGTTGAGCGTTCACTGTAAAAAATCTCACACACACAGATTCACTCACATATATACGAGAGATGTGCGAAACAGAATAGTGAGTGAATCAAAATCACAAACCAAACACCAAATCCCGCCCAAGCACGAAGACATTAAACTCTGTGTTTGTAGCCTTTATCACTGAGGCATAAAAGAAGTGATTGAGTGAACACAGCAGAGAGCTGGTGTAGAGTCTAGGAGTTCAGCCTTGGGCAGCGAATAAGTCCCAGCTGAGTGGTTTGTACATTCTGATGTATAATCAAAGTCTTCTAGTGGATGCCTTCCAGATTTGAAGAAGGGGAGACGTAGGATATTTGAGATCCGAACTTCCAGAAACAAACAGCTGGTCTATTTATTTACAGCATTCCGCATTTACTTTAGCACGCATTGCATAATTTTTGAAAATCTGTTTTAGCGTGTTTTAAAATTAGAGTTCAGTTCTGGATACTTCCGCTTGGTATTTTAATGCCAATACAGATCTGTTCTCGGTGCTCTCTTTATAAACGTTCAAGAACATTGAGTTATTACAGCTCAGTTTTTAGTTTTTAAATAGGCATTGTTTTTTGTATTATTCGATCCTAACATGGTTTAAGAAGAAGCCGGGTTCTAGTTCTTTCAGTTCAGGCTTCGAGTAGCAGCAGCAGTCCCAGGGCTAACTTTTGTGGTCAATGTGGAGGTAAACACCCTTCGACGCAGTGTGTATGGGTTCAGGGTGCTTGCAACCTTTACGGGCAGTACGGGAATTTTTCAAGGGTATGTCCTTTGGCTGGATCTCAGCATACCGCCACCCCATCGTAGAGCCGTTCTGGCGGGTCATCTCGAGATCGTTCTTTCCCTGTTCAACAGCAGAGGATGGGGGAAGCTTAGCACAGGCCGTTCCAACAACCTGGTCCTTCGCGTTTTGGAAAGTCTTCCCAACCCCATTTCTCAGGGCAACAGCAGGCCCAAGTAAATTAGCATACCGCCACCCCATCGTAGAGCCGTTCTGGCGGGTCATCTCGAGATCGTTCTTTCCCTGTTCAACAGCAGAGGATGGGGGAAGCTTAGCACAGGCCGTTCCAACAACCTGGTCCTTCGCGTTTTGGAAAGTCTTCCCAACCCCATTTCTCAGGGCAACAGCAGGCCCAAGTAAATTCCATGACAAGGGAGCAAGCAGAGGACACTCCTGGAGGAGTGATCTCAGGTACCTGTACTATTTTTATTTTCCAGCCCGTGTGTTGTTTGATACTGGAGCATCACACTCCTTCATAGCTGATGCATTTATTGTTGAGCATGGTTTGCATACCACCTGTTTGCATGATGTTGTTTCTGTTACGACTCCTGCCGGCGCGAGCCTATTCTCCCAAGATATTGTGTTGAATGGCATACTTAGGTTTGGTGAGAATGTGCTAATAGACAGTTTAATCCGGTAGTTATGTGGGACTTCGATTGTATAGTAGGAATGGAAGTGTTGTCTAGTTTTAGGGCCACTGTGGATTGTTTCCATGGCGTCGTGCGCTTTCGGCTCCAGTCTGATGAGAAGTGGAACTTCTAGGGTCAGGATTCTCAATTGAAGATTCCGCTGATCTCTGCTATGGTGATGTTTGGCCTTTTGTCGTTAGAAAATTCAGGATTCATGATCTATGCTTTAGACGCATCCTCGAATTCATACGTGGAGCTTAGTGACATCCCGTCATTCGTGATTTCCCTAATGTGTTCCCTGAGGATATTCCTGGCTTTCCTCCAAGAAGGGAGATCGACTTCATCATTGAGTTAGTGCCTGATACAGCTCCTATCTCACGAACCCCATATCACCTAGCGCCATCCGAGTTGAGAGAGCTGAAGGTACAGCTTAGCGATCTACTGGAGAAAGGCTTTATACGGCCAAGCATGTCACCGTGGGGAGCTCCTATTCTATTTGTGAAAAAGGACGGTTCGATGAGGATGTGCATTGACTTTCGACAACTGAACAAGGCTACTGTGTAGAATAAGTACCCATTACCGAGGATCGACGATTTATTCGATCAGCTTCAAGGTTCAGCCGTGTATTCTAAGATTGATCTACGTTCAGGGTATCACCAGTTGTGAATCGAGAGGAAGATGTTGCGAAAACTACGTTTCGGACTAGGTATGGGCATTATGAGTTTTAGGTTATGCCTTTTGGTTTGACTACTGCCCCTGCAGTTCATGGATTTGATGAACCGAGTTTTTAGAGAGTTCATCGATCAGTTCTTGATTGTTTTCATCGATGATATTTTGGTTTACTCGAAGACTCCAATGCAGCATAAGGAGCACTTAAGGTTGGTTCTCCAAACACTTAGAAACTCGCAGCTGTATGCCAAGTTCTCTAAATATGAGTTTTGGTTGGATAAAGTGGTGTTTTTGGGTCATGTCATTTCGGCTGAAGGATTATCTATTGACCCCAGTAAGGTAGAGGCCGTAGTGAACTGGGAACGTCCCAAGAGTGTCACGGAAATTCGTAGCTTTTTGGGATTGGCTAGATATTATCGATGCTTCATTGAGGGATGCTTTAGTATAGCTAAGCCCATTACACAGCTGACCCAGAAGGATAATAGATTTGTTTGGACGGAAGAATGCGAGAACAACTTTCAACTACTCAAAGAGAAGCTAACTATAGCGCCAGTGTTAGCTTTACCTTCAGGTTCAGGAGGTTTTGTGGTATGTTCTGATGCTTCGCTTTGTGGATTGGGTTGCGTTCTGATTCAACATGGTCGAGTCATCGCGTATGCTTCCCGACAGTTGAAACCCCATGAGACTCGATACCCAGTTTACGACTTGGAGTTGGCGGCCGTTGTCTTTACTTTGAAAATTTGGCGCCACTATCTCTATGACGAACAATTTGTGGTGTATACTGGCCACAAGAGTCTTCAATACCTTTTCTCACAGTCCGACTTGAATATGAGGAAGCGTATATGGATGGAGCTGCTTAAAGACTTTGATTGCGAGATTCAGTATCAGCCTGGGAAAGTGAATGTAGTTGCTGATGCACTTAGTAGGAAAGCTCAAGTGTCGATACTTGCATCTCTAAATATCTCAAAGGTCCATGAGCATCTGAGCACTACTGGTTGGCGTTTCTACCCAGGTGATGATTATGTTGTGGTGTCATCTTTTCAAGTCAAACCAATTATTTCGGACAGTAGGGCATCCCAGAGAACTGACCCATATATCCATGATTTGAAGTTGAAGACTCAAACTGGATAGCTGGAGGATTACTCTGTCGCATCTGATGGTTGTTTGAGGTTTTGGGGCAGGTTGGTTGTGCCTAATCTGATCGATGTGAAGGAAATGATCCTAAGAGAAGCACACTGCAGTTGTCATAGTGTCCATCATGGTGTAAGGAATATGTACCATGCCTTAAAACCGTACTATCAGTGGGCAGGTTTGAAGAAAGATATTGCTGATTTTGTTGCTCGTTGTTTGAATTGTCAGCAAGTTAAAGTAGAAATGATGAGACCTGGTGGACTATTACAGAGTTTAGAGGTGCCCCAATGGAATTGGGAGAATGTAGCTATGGATTTTGTGACCCATTTGCCACGTTCCAGCCAAGGATGTGATGCCATTTGGGTAGTGATTGACAGACTTTCGAAGTCAGTTCACTTCATTCCCTACAATATGATGAATTCTTTGAAGAAAATGGTGAATTGTACATCGATTTCGTAGTTCGATTGCATAGAGTGCATGTATCCATAGTTTCAGACAGAGATCCGAGGTTTACTTCTAGATTTTGGAGAGTTTACAAACAGCCTTAGGCACCAGATTGACTATGAGTACAACATATCATCCCCAAACCGATGCCCAATCTGAGAGGACTATACAAACCTTTGAGGATATGCTACGAGCGGTTGTCATGGATTTCAGTGGTAGCTGGCAGGATTCGTTGTCACTGGTGGAATTTTCGTACAATAATAGCTACCAGGTGACGATTGGAATGGCACCATTCGAGCATTGTACGGTAGGAAGTGCAGGTCGCCGATCTGTTGGGAAGAAGTGGGGGAGAAGAAGCTGTCTTCTCCTGAATTTGTGCAGCTAATGAGGGATCAGGTTGATCTAATTAGATAGCATATGAAGGCTGCACAAGATCGCCAAGCTAGTTATGCAAATCGGAGGCGTCGGCCTTTAGAATTTCAGGTTGGTGATAGAGTGTTTTGAAAGTTTCTCCTTTTAGAAGTGTTATGAGATTTGGACATAAGGGAAAGTTAGCTCCTCGTTATTTTGGACCTTATGAAATTGTGGAGAGGATCGGTCCTTTGGCTTATCGTTTGTTTTTGCCACCCGATCCTCACTTCACGATTTGTTTTACGTGTCTATGTTGAGAAAGTATGAACCAGATCCTTCGCATGTGCTAAAAACTAACAAGGTAGAGCTAGATCAAACACTGAGTTATGTTGAGTATCTCTTACAGATTTTGGACAGGAAGGAGAAACAGCTCAGGAACAAGACCATTCCCTTGGTGATGGTCCAGTGGAGCAAGCTTGGCAGGGAAGAAGCTACGTGGGAGTTAGAGGAAAAGATGCAACGTGAGTGGCCTCATCTGTTTCAGTTTGCATCTTAACTAGCTTCCATAGATAGAATTCTGGGTGTTGTTTTCCCAGTTAACTTAGATTACTGGTTAGTAGTTGTTCTGTGTGGTTGGTTTGGAACTGTTGTGCATAGTATTTTTTGCGTATTCTCAATTTTGGTATTGTGGTGACATTTCTGTGATGCTATGATCTCGATCAGTTCTGGAGTTTTTTGTTTGATTTCGAGGACGAAATCTTGTTTTAGTGGGGGAGAATGTGAGACACAAAATATTAATGGAGCAATTAATCTAATTAATTTTGATAATTAATCGAGTGTTGGCACAGACCAGATCGGGCGTGAGCTGGTCTGGGGCAGATCAGAATAGTGACATCGCGAGTGTAACTAGGTAACACTGATAGTGCCTACAAGAACCATTCGGTCGTTTAGCGTACAGTACGGTCCTTTCAATCCATATATCCCGATCAGATCAACGACCATTGGTAAATCGAGAGTCGCTAGAGATCCGATAGCTATGCATACATCTTGGAGATCAAATAGTGACATCGCGAGTGTAACTAGGTAAACACATTTACCTAAAACACATACAGTACTCTGGCCAGAGTTTTATACACTATTATCCCCTCAGATAGCATAGGATATCCACGCATGAAGGCGAGCGGTGAGTCCTCGACAACGAAGCATCGAATCCTACATGCATCGGGACCTCACCCAATCCCGCCGCCTAATGACCTGTAAATCATTACACACATAATGAAAGTAAAGAATGCCATATAAAAGAATGCGAATATCATATATAAAGATTGTTTGTACAAGAGTCTATAAAACCCACACGCCACAAGTTGGCTAGTTGGGCATCTACTCTAACAATCTTCCACTTGCCCTAAAGCCAACTACTCATCAGACGCAGTCCCATTGTTTTTCGCGATGTTTTTCAAACAATGGTCCAGGCAAGGGCTTCGTAAGTGGATCAGCAACGTTGTCCGCAGAGGCGACTCTCTCAACTGCTATGTCGCCTCTAGCCAAAATATCTCGGATTATGTGATATTTCCTTAGTATATGTTTGGATATTTGGTGAGACCTAGGCTCCTTTGCTTGCGCAACGGCACCCGTGTTGTCGCAGTGCACCGGGACTGGACCAACTCCATTAGGAATGACGCCCAACTCTTGGACGAAATTCCTTATCCAAACGGCCTCCTTAGCAGCAGCTGATGCTGCAATGTACTCAGCCTCAGTGGTTGAATCCGCGATGGTGTCTTGCTTGGAACTCTTCCAAGAGACAGCACCACCATTGAGCATGAATACAAATCCAGATGTTGATTTCGAATCATCCACGTCACACTAGAAGCTAGAATCAATATAGCTTCCAGTTTCAGTTCACCACCCCCGTTGACCATGAACATATTCTTAGTCCTTCGTAAGTACTTAAGAATATCCTTCACGGCCTTCCAATGCAATTGGCCGGGGTTGGCCTGGTAGCGGCTCGTGACACTCAGAGCATATGCGACGTCCGATCTAGTCGAGATCATGTCATACATTACGTGTCTATGTTGAGAAAGTATGAACCAGATCCTTCGCATGTGCTAAAAACTAACAAGGTAGAGCTAGATCAAACACTGAGTTATGTTGAGTATCTCTTACAGATTTTGGACAGGAAGGAGAAACAGCTCAGGAACAAGACCATTCCCTTGGTGATGGTCCAGTGGAGCAAGCTTGGCAGGGAAGAAGCTACGTGGGAGTTAGAGGAAAAGATGCAACGTGAGTGGCCTCATCTGTTTCAGTTTGCATCTTAACTAGCTTCCATAGATAGAATTCTGGGTGTTGTTTTCCCAGTTAACTTAGATTACTGGTTAGTAGTTGTTCTGTGTGGTTGGTTTGGAACTGTTGTGCATAGTATTTTTTGCGTATTCTCAATTTTGGTATTGTGGTGACATTTCTGTGATGCTATGATCTCGATCAGTTCTGGAGTTTTTTGTTTGATTTCGAGGACGAAATCTTGTTTTAGTGGGGGAGAATGTGAGACACAAAATATTAATGGAGCAATTAATCTAATTAATTTTGATAATTAATCGAGTGTTGGCACAGACCAGATCGGGCGTGAGCTGGTCTGGGGCAGATCAGAATAGTGACATCGCGAGTGTAACTAGGTAACACTGATAGTGCCTACAAGAACCATTCGGTCGTTTAGCGTACAGTACGGTCCTTTCAATCCATATATCCCGATCAGATCAACGACCATTGGTAAATCGAGAGTCGCTAG
>KV007784.1:13793-37860 GCA_001598015.1 Dorcoceras hygrometricum
CATGCTATAAATCAATGCTATGAATGCATGAGGGCTGCCAAGGAAATCAGTCAGCTAGTCCAGTGTATCAACCGGCAAAACATATCAGGTCGCCTCTATACCACGGCCAATCAACCGGGAAATCATCGGTTCATGAATTATCGGAACCCGTCGGTTCTCACAGCTCAGTGGTAGATGCTCGCATCTGGCAGTCACCACTCTGATGATAGTGTTGGACTTTGTGGACTCGACACATCTGTCGGCCAGTCAGAACGTGGCTTGGGTCATTAAGAAAATCTGTCAAAGGCCCAATATGTATGCATGTATGCCAATCAATATCAATTCTCAATGCATACAGCTCATAATACGTGAAACAGGAACATAATTCAACCAATTCAATTCAATTCAATTTCCAGATTCACGCAAATCACAAGACAGTCATCTCACGAATCCATAGCCTGAAATATACGCACGTTCATGCGCAAACTGCTAAGTGCTGCTCGATTCGTACCTTTCTTCCTCAATTTACCTAACAGATTTCTCCTGGTTCAATTCACGCAGCAGGAACTTCCTGGAAGCTGAAATCTGTTACAACGTGGCTAACATCTTAGCTCAAATCTAATCATAATCACGTTAAACCTACGGCCAGAAGCTAAACTCAAATCCTACACTTCTACGCATGCATTAACTACAAGTACAAGGTCCAAAACGACGAGGAAAGCTCACCCAAAAGATCAAAAAGCTGAAGGCAGAAGCTGCTAAACACAAACATCTAATCATAATCACGTTAAACCTACGGCCAGAAGCTAAACTCAAATCCTACACTTCTACGCATGCATTAACTACAAGTACAAGGTCCAAAACGACGAGGAAAGCTCACCCAAAAGATCAAAAAGCTGAAGGCAGAAGCTGCTAAACACAAACCCGCAACTCACGAACATGCAGAAGCTTTCGGGATTTCTCAACTCGTTGTCTCTGACTTCCAAACTAGTATCAATCGCAAGAGAGAAACTCAAGAGTCCAGCACCACCAAAATCGTCAAAAACAGAAGCTAGATGCAATGGGAATCGGCGATCGAAAGTTACGGTGAACAGTATATAATCGAGGGTTTGGAAATGGAGATAAGGAATGTCTGGTTCAAAAATAATTCTAAGTGTCGAACAACACTTCTATAAATAATCTCCCAAATCCAACGTCTGCTGATCATCAATTCAGTCGACAAGACCAGCAGGTATCTACAAGCAGATACCATCTCTTTCTTTCGCTAAAAACCAGTAGTAGCAACCAAATAAGCAGTCGCAAGAAAACACTCCAAAACGACACCGTTCCAACTTATCAAAACGACGCCGCAGCGTTATACCAGCAGGCAGCAGATCTTCTTCAAAACAACCAACGACTGGTTCCAGCTGCAACATCCAAAACGCAGCGTTTTAACTTAATCAAACGACGTCGCCGCGCCTACACAAACAAATCCAGTCGATGCACTTACAAAACCAGCAGGTGCACAAGGTAAACTCTCGCAGCTGGTTACCACGTGCGTAATAGACGCTTTCACAAAACGACGATGCATGCAAACACCAGCAGTTGCATGTGGGAAACTCCTGCTGCTGGTTTCACACTATGACGCAAGGCACACGTAAGCGTTACTATCAGCAGCTGCTCACTCCTATCTAACACAACTGCTGAATCCCCTAGTCAACACTCAAAAACGTTGACCAACACGTGTCGCTTCCTCAATCATTCTCACGCCAAAAGCAATATCGGCCAGCAGCAACCCTTCGAAACGAACTAAAACCAGCAGATGCAACGCGTCACGCCTACATCACCCTACCGATGCCAACGCCAGCAGGTAGCTACAGTGCCGTTGACCCGCGTTGACTACACCAAAATTCGCTGTGACTGAATTCCCAAAATTAATACAATTTCCGAATCAACAGGAAACCAGATTTCTTTCGCATATCCTCAAAAATTCACGTGATTAATCCCAAATCAAATAAATTAATCACTAATCTAAATTCTCAATCCTCACAGCTTAAAATTCGAAGGCAGAAATAAATGGACATCTCCTATAGCTACTGCAGCAACCCTTGCTCCATTTCCCAGCCTCAAGTGGGTCTCACCCTCTCTAAGACGTCGGCTTCTTGTCATTACCTGCAAATAATTGCAGATATGATATCCACATCCGGTATCAAGTACCCAAGAAGTCGAATTAAGAGACATATTTATTTCAATGTAGAATGTACTTTTTGCAGTTCGCAACTGCTCGAGGTACTCCTTACAGTTCCTCCTCCAGTGTCCAGGCTTGTGACAGTGGTGGCAAACATCCTCAGATTTGTTTGGCTTTGAAGTCCTTGCCTTGGGCTTCTTGGCGGGTTTTTCCTCCTTCGCAGGGGCAGAACGTTTCTTACCCTTGCGTTTGGGCCCCTTCTTCGCAGAGGAAGAAGAGCCCATAAGGAGGACGGGCTTGTCCTTCTTTATGGTTCCCTCGAACACGATAAGCATGTTCACCACCTCTTCAAGGGTGGCTTCCAGCTTGTTCATGTTAAAGTTGACCACAAAGGGGTCGAACACAGCAGGGAGTGAGAGGAGAAGCAGATCCACTGACAGCTCATGTGGAAGTGTAATATCAAGGCCCACCAACTTTTCAATAAGCCCAATCACACGAACAATCGAAGTCCCATCGCGCATGCGAATCGTCATGAGCTCCTTGACAGTTGTGAACCTCTCAGTTCGAGAGTTCTCCCCATACAGCTCCTTAAGATGAAGGTGTATGTCAGCAGCATACACCGTCTTCTCAAATTGCCGCTGCATTTCGTTTGACATCGATAACATCATATAGCATCGAGTCTTAAGCTCGTCATCCCACCATTTATTAAGCTTTGTCAGCTCCTCAGGGCTGATATCGGCACGGGCTTCCTTCGGAGGGCTCTTGTCTAACGTGTAGAGGAGCTTCTCCGAAGCCAATACAATATTGAGGTTTCGAAGCCAGTCTTGGTAGTTCAGACCAGTGAACTTGTTGCTATCCAGTATAGCAGCAAGTGGATTTTTGATCGAAGACATTATATGAACAATTTATACTGAAGAAAAACAGACATGCATTACTGACTATTTATGAAAAACGCTAAGACATAAAACAAGGTAATTTAGTTTTATGAATTACCCTCCCACTATTTTAACGATTTCACCACCCTCTAATGAAATCGAGAAAGCAAGTTTCCTTAGTGGGTACACAGAGTCCAATCAAGCGATCATGTCTCGAATAATATCAGCCAACCATGACCCTCAAAAGGTAGAACCCAATTGCAGCAGGTGCAACCTCCATGTATTTACCTCACGTCCAGTAAGGGCCCAATAATATGACGCCGATCACTATCACGTGTCAAGATGACCCATCAATGTTGAATCGTGAAAGACGGTCCCCTTAACGTCCCCAATAATATGAGCGAACGTTAAAGGGAGTTCCAACCAACTCACAACGAGTGTCAATGACGTGTACAGCTTTCCGGCATACATAACCCCCTCAATAATATGAGCTGGCCCATGTATGCGGGTATCATCGACGTACACTCATTGTTGATGGAAGGTAGGAAAATTTAAACAAATTTAAATTCCCTTAGTTCCATGATTTTATCGAATAAGCAATCATGAAACTTTTAATCTTGATATTTATTTCAAATCGTATTTAAAATGAGGGATTTTAATTTTGAAATTTGGTCTCATTAATTTTCAATCACAATTTAAAACGTGGATTCAACAAATATATCGCATATATAAATTTTGGGATGATCGATAGCGAGAGCTATGCGGTCCGTGGTTGCCAATCACGGACCTAGGTCCAGTCCTAGGTGAAATGCAGTATGCAATGCAATCCTATTACATTAGCTTCTAGTTTTACAAATCTTCGGACTTCAATATCTTTGATCATCATCTCCACCATCTTCAAATGTCCTCCCACTAAATCTAATATTTACATTTAAATATCCATGACACATTGGGATACAATTTTAAAGGGGTGGGAACGGGCCACAAACAGACCCACTTTGTAAATGATATCAACAATATTACAACAAAAAATTTGCAAAACCTAGCATACACCTAACACATTGGGCACGGCTCTCGATCATCCCAAATTGGGCTTAAAACAATTTTAGGCCCAAAATCTCAAAAATTCCAAAAATCAATTTTGGTCCGACCAAAATGGCCCAATATCAAATATTGGCCCGAAAACTCCTCGGGCCGCCCGGGACAGGCCCGAAGCAAACCCTAGAAGTAAAAAACAGTGTCGCAACACCGCCTCGATTTCGCCGGACGGTGGCGCCCGTCGCCTGCACAGCGTGCGCTACAGTGCCGCCGTGCGCACGCTACAGTGCCGCCGTGCCTTTTTTTTATTTTCGAAAAATTTGTGATTTGATGCAATAAGGCACAAATTATGTATTGATAGATCCGAGCCTTGGCTCTGATACCACTGTTGGCGCAGTGGCGGATCCGGATCCCGTTCCCGGGGGCGCAGCGGAAGTTTCAAAAATTGCCCCGGAAACGTTCAATACATAACAAACAAGGCATAAAACATACATAGGATGTTTTAATGAATGTTACCTTGCTGGCGTCTAGGCGCCTGGCTCCGACCAGAATCACAGGGAAACTGGCACTTCAAGGTAGGCGGCGGTAGATCTCCTAATCCGGTCCACGACTGGAAACAGGACTCCTTCGTCAGTCTGCACTAGAAGAGCTGACAAATTTTCCACGAACAGAATCTCCACAACTAGGTGATCGGAACAAGTCCGATCACGGCAAGCGGCGGCGGCGCAGCGGCAAGGAGGCGGCGGCCGAGAGAGGCGTGGAGGAGAGGGGTGGGCGGCGCTTGGAGGCTAGGGTTTTGTGTTGTGTAGTTGTCTCATACATCAACCCTAGGCCATGCATATGTAGACTAGTGATGGGCTTGGACCGGTCCAATGGACCTGGGTCAGGCCCAGGTCCATATGAACATTCGGTTCATTTCCATCACCGTGGCTTCATCATAACTCCGATCGACGATCTGATCTGACCGATCTACACAATTTCCAAAACTGAGTATTATGATGCGAAAACAATTTTTCAGACCACCTAGTCCAAAATTGCAGTTTAGCCCTTCAACCTTGGGAAATCGCAATTTGACCCCTGTTGACTTTTAGGAAGTCGCACTCCCTAAATTCCTCCTCCTATGCTCAACACATTGAGCTCAGTTTCCGTGCAGGAATCATGAAACCAGTACTTGTGTGACCCTCAATGGTTCAGGGATACAGCTAGCCGTGGGCTCACAACCATTGTGACTCCGAAATCACAATTTCGGACTTACACATCGGATCAAGGTAAAGCGCCTAGCAACATCGCCTCATGATCCCCTAGGTATCACTGATAGTGCCTGAAAGAACCATTTGGTCGTGGTTAGAATTCAATACGATCCTTTCAACACATATATCCCGATCAGATCAACGACCATTGGTACATCGAGAGTCGCTAGAGATCCAATAACTATGCATACATCTCGGAGATCAAATAGTGACATCGCGTGTGTTACTAGGTAAACTCATTTACCTAAAACACATCTAGTACTCTGGCCAGAGATTTATCACACTATTATCTCCTCAGATAGCATAGGATATCCACGCATAAAAGCGAGCGGTGAATCCTCGACAACGAAGCATCGAATCCTACATGCATCGGGTCCTCACCCAATACCGCCACCTAATGACCCCAACTGAGTCGGTAAACGGGTCAAAGTGAGGCACCTATCATGTAGAGTCTCAATGACGTTTCGAGTAGTGAGGACTAATCATTACAACCAAGACCTCGGACTTATCCACTCGATAAATGGTAACCACTTGGAAAGTCCGAACGAGGGTAGTTCGATAGATCACCAGGTCACTATCCATCTGCATGCTCAGAACATCACAATGTTCCCTACCAATAAAACATGGTACTTCACATCGCAGATGATAGTCTCAAGCTCGGGCGGCCTTATCCTCATTTTGACGGCCCAATCGACTAAGAACAAGTTCAGAATACACAGTGACTATTAGATGTGTTTCATGATAGCCATCATATCCACTATCACATCTAACATACACTATGGTGCATTCTAGGTCTTTATCCAACACAATTGTTAACATTATAACATAATGAAAATAAAGAACGCCATAAAAGAAATGCGAATTTCATAAATGAAGATCGTTATTCAAAGAGTCAATAACACCCACACGCCACAAGTTGGCTAGTTGGGCATCTACTCTAACAAAACTGAGTCTCACCAAATCGGGGCTGCTGAAACTGCTGAGAACGGCCCCTAGACTGACCTCCACGACCCTGAGGCTGGGCCGCGGTCTTCTGTGATCCAGCTGACGGACACACTCTCGCAAAATGCCCGTACTGACCACAAAGGTTGCAGGAACCCTGCACACCAACACACTGCATGGAAGGATGCTTCCCACCGCAAAAGCCACAAAACTTAGTCCGAGATCCATTGCTACTCGAACTGCCAGAACCAGAAGAGCCAGAACCCGACTTCTTCTTGAACTGCTGACCTTGGGGTCGAAACCTCTGACGGCCAGACTGCTGAGCCACCTGTGGCTGCTGCTACTGCTGCTGGGGCTGATAGGCTAACTGGGAGGACTGCGCTCCCTGAATAGCAGGACGACCACTCTGTGGTGCCTGTTGCCGACGAGCACGACGGCTATGCAAACCTTCCTCAATGTCGATGGCACTGCCCACAGCCTCATCGTAAGTCTTGGGCTTACTGGTCAACACCATCTGATACAACTCTTCATTCAAGCCCTCAAGAAATCGAGTCCGCTTGGCCCTCTCCCGGCCAGAAACATGGGGAACGTACGCCAACAGAGAAGAGAACTTCCTAGCATACTCCCTAACAGTCATGGAACCCTGCTCCAGATGATCGAACTCCCGCTCCCGGGCGTTAACATAAGATTCAGGCACATACTCCTGCTGGAAAGTCTCGCAAAAACTGTTCCAAGAGATCCCAACACCGGTCTCCTCCAGAGTACTAGAAGCGCCTCGCCACCAGCGCTCTGCGGCCTTCCTAAGCAGTAGAATCACTAAACTCAAGCAGAGCTCATCATCATACTGACATCGATCGAAAAGAAAGATGACGTTTCGGAGCCACGAGTCCGCATCCTCACTGGACTCATCACCATTGAACATGGAGGGTTCATCCTCTGAAACCGAGCGATCACCACATCCATCCTCTCTACCGGAGGCGCCGTAGCCGCAATCTCTTCCTCCTCACTACTCTCACGAGTCTGAGTACGAGCACTATACCGATCCTCGTACTGCCCTCCTGACTCCTGAAAATGCTCCCTACCTCTACCACGACGTCTAGGCGGCATCTACGAAAACACTATCAAGCAAAACAGAACAGATACGGCATAGATAGCATATAACACAAAAATATGCAGCACGTAGGCACATAAATCAAGCACATGTAACACACAACACTGTGCCTAGACTCGAGTGTGAGCAAAGAAATTTAGCTTATCCCAGCTTAAGCTCTGATACCAAAAATGTCAGGCCTCGTGCTCTAAACAGAGTAAAATCATACAAACACATGCGGAAGCTATCAAAAAGCGGGTAAAATTTTCTCTTTTGGCCTGACGGTTTAAAACAATATAATTTAAAATAGAACGATACTCAAAATATATCCCAGTACGTAAAAACCACCAACAGTATAGCATACAACAATCACAACATGTATCAGACTCCAACTACTGGATACAATAACGAAGCACAGGGTATCCCCCTGGCTAACTGATACATATATATATAAATATGCTATACGCAACTGGGACACGCTAACCACCTCCTGGGGCACCGACAGCTGGGTTAGAACCACGACCAGCAGTAAAACCTGGGTTCCCTAAAAACAACACAAACAAGGAAAACAACCAAGCCCCAGAGGGACATGGGGTCAAACCCCAGTACGGAGAGCAACTGAAACAGCTAAATGAAAGCATAAGATAAAATGCAGATGCTATGCATGAGACACAGAACGAACGCTGAAGGCTACAACCGAAAAGGGAGCCAAGGAACTCAAACATAGCTCCACAAGATCTTCAACAAACGGTGGCCACTGGTGTGTGTTCAAAGTGTGGTAATGAGCCACTCGCCTTGACACTACACCCAAATACCAGATGCAACAAACAACTCGACCTGCCATTGCCTCGCCCATGAACTGTGGTAGTTAACCACTCGGCGCATGGTGGCTAACAAATCCCAGCAGGGAGATGAGAGTGCGGTATCACCGCTCGCCCTCGCATCCTGGTAAGAAACAATAACACAATACGACAAGAAACGATACAAGAGATCTGAAATGAATGATGAACCATGCGTGTATGCATATCACTAAGGCAGCTAGCTAAACACAAACGCAACAGCTACCAAAATACCGCATTCAAAACACCAAAACATCCCAGCAATCTCACATTAAATCTCACACCAATCCAAGCTGAATTTCAAGCTCAAACCCGTACCTTCTGAGCAACAATTACCAAAATTCAGATTCCTCAAAGGTGCGAGCAAGTCACGGCCTGCACAAAATCTGCCAAACACACGATGCACAGATTTCAGGAAAAGCCTACACAACCTCACGGCCCTCATACAATTTCTCACGGCCAAACATTAAAGTTCACTGCTGGTAATTCATATGCACAAACCAGCCTTCAACCCTACCCAAACAACTTAACAGGAAGCTTAATACAAGGCTGGGAACAAGATTTCAAAGTTAAATAGAAAAGCTACCTGCAACTACGAAATGCACGAATGAGAACAGCAACTTCGTGCTTTCGTTCCAGCCAACTACAGCCTCCAAAATGGGTACGAGATGAAATAGTTTTCCAAGAGGAGTCCAACGCTACCTTGAACGTGAAAAATGGTGGCCGGAATCAATGGGAATCGCCGGATAAAATCTACGGTGAAAAGTACCCGAGGGTTTGAGAAACAGAGAACGAAAGTCGAGAGAAATATTTGCTAAGTATGGGATCTGGTAAAATAAAACGAAGAAAATGCGCTAAAATCTGGAAGGAGCGCTATCACTAAAACGACGTCGCACAGCGCCATAGGTGAAATCTGAATACTAGCGCTAAAAGCTGGGCGCTGAAGTCTGAACACTCGAACGCTAACTAACAAAACAGATCTCTCCTCTAGCATTCGCTAAACGGCGTCTTTACAATTAATCTAAACTGTGTCGTATCCCACACGATACTAAACACATGGAGACCAGATCTCTACACATTAACGCATCAGATCCCTCATAAACACAAAACAACCAGACTTCACCAAACGACGGATTTTTGGAATACAACACATAAAACGCGCGAGCAGACTTCACACGAAATAGCGCACTGATCTCTCCTACACAGGACGTCCAGATCTCACAAAAACGACGGCGTATCAAGCCCTCTCGCTACAAAACACGCCGCAACGCTAAGCGCCCAGATTTCACCTCTCGCCGAACATATTTCTCACAAACCCGAACAGATCTCTCAAACCAGATTTCTCAACAAAAATCTCAAAAATATCAAAATTTCCAGAATTGTTCTAAACGTGATCTCCGACCCGAAAATGCAAACGAAACCTTCAAATAGAACTCCAAATACCCAGAATTCTCCAAAAACCGATTAATTCAACAATTAATCTTATATTACAATTTCAGGTCTCACAAACTGTTTAAAGGGAGCGACACATACTTTTTTAGTTTATTTATTCCGCACATGATTTAAATTTTTTTTTTCTAGAGTCTGGTTCATTACAAGTTTACTTCCAGAAGTGCAGGGAATACCAAGCTGGTTCACTACCTTGGAGTAGGAGAAGCACGAATATCAAGCGCAGTACAATGAAAAGAAGAATGGTTAAAGCGCAGATCAAGTGCAGAGTAATAGTGCAGTGTTCAAGTGCCGATGAGTAGACAAGCGCAGCAATCAAGTGCATGTCAGATCACTATGCACAATAATCAGTTCATCATATGAATCGGTACTGATTATTATATAATCACTGGTGCTGGAGTTGCAGTTCTACGTGGATAAGGTTTAAAGTATTCTCGTAGAACTGGCTCAATCAACCAATGGTTTAAAACAGTGTGCTTGCTGGTGAAAACAGATCAGGAAAGACAAAACCTGATCAAGGACCTCAGCAACCGGATGCCCACGATGGGGAAGCAGAAGGCGGCTGTAGTGAATAAAGCAACCAGCTGGGAAGGAAACCAGCTGAGAAACCAGCTCAAATGACCTGCTTCTCATAATGAAAAATCTGGCTTAGAACAGATCAAGAGCAGCTGACAAAAGCAAATTAGAAGGTCAGCAGAAGCAGCTTGCTCGGAGCAGAGTAAACCAGCTGGCCGTATGATATCTGTGAGAAGTTTGATCTCACAGATGCATCAACCAGCTGAAAGGAAACCAGATGGGAATGGTGTAAAGCTGGGGAACAAGATCAAAGCCCAGAAGTGTTCAAGATCAGGCAACCTTCTTAGTGCAATGAAGAAGCCAACTCAGCTGCAGACAAAAGCAGTAAAGAACAGAACAAGGGCAGAGCAGATCATTTCAAGAGCAGGAGAAGAAGAGAGCTTTGAACGGATCAAAGCAAAGACAAGCTCAGAGTATTGAAGCACAGAATTGCTCAAGTATAAATTAGAGATCAGTTCAGCAACCAGCTCAGAGAAGCGACCGGCTCAGAGTAACGAATAGACCAGCTCAGAGCAAAGCAGTTTGAACACAAGTTTTGTGGAAATTGTATTGCGAATTCAAACTGATTTGCTGTATTGTCAAATATCTTCACAGAGATCAGAAGTCAGCAATGTTTGCTGCAGCGAATTTAATGAAAAGTAGCTCAAATTCTATCAAGACTGCAAACACATTAAATGACAAAGGACACAAGGTACAACATTGTGAGAACTTTTCAGAAGCCTTTTCAACGGCTAAGAACTTGTGTCCAACGGATATAATTTGCATAAGAGGCTATATATATCAGAAGACATAAATCTGGAAAAAGAGAGAACACACATATATAACGAAGAGAAAAACAGTGCCGTAAGGCACAACCCAGGGAAGAAAATGAGTAATTAGCTTTGAAGAAGCACTTCCCAGTGTGTGATAATACATTTTGAGAGAGAGATTACACTGTAAATTCTCACACGATTCACTCACAGTTTCGAGAAATGAGCTGTATATATTAGTGAGTGAATCACAATCACAAACAATAATTGTAGCCTTTCTCACTGAGGCATTAAAGAAGTGAGTTAGACACATGCAGCTTGCAGGTTGGTGTACATAGGTTGTTAAGAGTTCTTGCATTCTGTTGGGCTGTTGGAATGGGTTGCAGTGAGGGTCGCTATAATCAAAGTCTTCTAGTGAAATCCTTCCCATCGTGGAAGAAGGGGAGATGTAGGAGATTGAGCTCCGAACTTCCATAAACAAATTTCAGCGTATTTTCTTTACTGTTTACTGCATTTACATTCTGCATACATGAGTTTAAAACCTGTTTATTTAACTTTCAATTTACAGAGGGTAGTTCAGGTTTATTTCCGCATGATTTCTATCATACCTGATCTACTTTCCGGTGCTCAAAACCTTTCAAGAACATGAGCTATTGCAGCTCGTGATTTAACAGACCAGATCAAGCGACCAGCTTAGGCCCGATATGGTTGCTGGTTGCGTGCTAATTTTCAAAATGACTTTTAAAATTCACGTAAGTTACGGGGATGTGTTTGGGCTGTGTGAGAGCCTACGTGAGTTGTGGCAGAGCTCACGGACACCCCCCGATTTTTGATCCTAACACATTCTCGGGCTTGCCTCTAAAAGGTGTTTTAGTCATTTTCCATTTTAGACAGGACTCACAAGTAGGTAGGGAGTTGATGTTAGACATTTCAATCATCTCCTCTCCCACTAACTTGTTCATCCTTCTTAGGGATATATGACCTAGCCTAGCGTGTCATAGTTGTGCGGGGTTTTGATTATCTTGCTTCCTTTTAACAGTGCACAATCATGGGAACATGGAAAATGCCCTCAGACTTGTCCGGATTGGAATACTTCACCTTTGGCTTATGTTTTCAGCGCCCCCTTTGGCTGGGAAGAACACTTCTTTCCTTTGCCTATGGGCCGCTTCTTCGTAGAGGAAGATGAGCCCATCGGGAGAACATGTTTGTCCGTTTGATGGTTCCATCACTCGACCAATATCTTGACCAATTATTCAAGACTGGCCTCCAGTTTGTTCAGTTTGTTATTAACGAGAATCAATGATAGTGGATTACGCGTAGTCATGGTAAATATACTGAACTGAAAACAGGATGCATCAATGAATATTCATAATAATCTATTAAGACATAAATATGATAATTTAATTTTATGAATCACCCTCCCACTATATTAACAATTTCACCATCCTCTAATTAAATCGGGAAAGCCAGTTTCCTTAGCGGGTACACATATTCCAATCAAGAAGTCACGGTCCCGAATAATATCAATCAACCATGATCCTCAAAATGTAGAGCTCAATTGCAACAGGTGCAACCCCAATTTATTCATCTCACGTCTTGTGAGGGCCCAATAATATGACGCCGATCACTATCACATGTCAAGAGGACCCATTAATATAGAGTTGTAATGGACGGTCGCCATAACGTCCCCAATAATATGAGCCAACGTCATGGGATTTCCATCCAACTCATAGAAAGTGTCAATGGCGTGCATAGCTTTCCGACACACAGAACCCCCCAATAATATGAGCCAAGCTATGTATGCGGGTAGCATCGACGTACACCCATTGTTGATGGAAGGAGGAAACTCTAAAAAATATTTAAATTCTCTTAGCTTCACGATCTTATCAAATAAACCTTTGTTTTTTGTTCAATTTAGGAGCTATGTCTATGAGTGTTTCCAGGTCATTGGAGGAACTAAGGTTCGCTTAAAACCCAACTTCCCAAGACAAAGCAACGCCCTTCAGTGAGCCCAGCTGGTACAAGCCATTTTTAAGCCGATATATGAAGGACTCTCTTAGATTACGTTTTGTCCCATGATTTCGTAATTATCATTAAACTAAGTTCCTTAAATTTATTCGTGAAATTTTAATCTTAATAAAAATTTTAATCACAATTAAAATGAGGGACTTTATTTTGAAAATTTGGTCTCATTAATTTTAAATCATATTTAAAACACATGCGCATTCAAAAATAAAATATATCAAATATATATGTACTAATTATCTCATAATCATGTTATTTATACAATCAATCGAATTAATTAACATAAATAAAAAATAAGATAATATAATCAAATCAAATTTGATTAATATCCAAAAAAATCACATTTTAAATATAAAATCATATTTTATAAATAAAATCATATTTTGTTATCTAATTACATCAAAATAATTATTTTCAATACTAATTAATTTAAAGAAAGAAAATTAAATTTTCATAAAACATAATTTTCCAAAAAATCAATTTAAAAATAATTTTGACTTAAAACAATTTCTGGCTCCACACCTCGAAATCATTCAAATTTTATTCTGGTTTGCACCAAAAAAACCCGAAGTATCGGCGCATAATTCCGACACGAATTCGACATCGAAAACTTCCAGATCGCCTCCAAATCGCAGCCGACACTGTCGAACGGGCGATGCCAAAGCTGCCGCACGCGTGCAGCAACTGGTGCTGCATGCCGTGAGCAGCGTGCACACAGGAGTGCGGTAGCACGGGCGCGACAGGCGCGTGAGTGAGGCGACCCCTTGTGCGACAAGAGCGCATGTGGTAGGGCGGTACGTCATGGCGAACGTACGTGATGTGCATGACGAGCGCGCAGCGGCCGTTGAAACCCATGCGTGTGGCATCCGTTCGCCTCCGCAACGGGTGCGCGAGACTTGCGCCATGGCCACGATATGGCGCAACGGGTGCTCAGCGGTCGTCTGGTGGTTGCACGGTGGTGGCGCAGCGGCAGTGTGGTTTCACGTCGCCGGCTTTTTTTTTTGGAAAATTCGAGTTTTTATGCAAATTTAATGAAATTCATGTATGATTGATCTGAACCTGGCTCTGACCACTTTTGATGCAGCGGGGGATCCGGATCTTGCTCCAGTGGTACAGCGGAAGTTTTAAAATTTTTGTACCCGAAAACGCTCATACGCAATTAAAATAAAGCTATACTAAACATACATAGGATGTTTGATAGTTACCTCTGGCGACTTCACGCCCTGATCACACTATTTCAATTTTGTGCGGTAATAGCAATTCAACTGTTTATCTCAGATTGTTCGCCTAATTTGGTCCACGACCGGTTTCCAAATTCCTTTGCTGCCTTGCACTAGAAAGCACAACAAATTGTCACGAACGGATTCTCCTCGCCAAGACGGCCAAAACAGGGTCCGAAAGCACGCGGCAGCGGCAGGGAGTGGATGGGAGGGGAGAGGAGAGTTATGATTCAATAATGAAGTGGATTTTTCTTTTTTCTCTTTGAAAGTGTCTCCTCATTGCCATATTTATAGGTGGAGGGATAGAGTTTGAGTTGAACAAAACAGAGGACATTAGGTTCAAATCACACTAGGAACATTTGGTTCAACTCAAACTGTTAACATTCGATTCAACTCAAACTGTGAACATTCAATTCAAGTCAACTGGGAACATTCGGTTGGAGTCAAACAGGGAACATTCGTTTTTACTCCCTCGATTGTGGTCTCATCATAATCCCGATCGATGCTCAGATATCAACGATGTGATCATTTTACAAAACTGATCATTATAATGCAAAATCAAATTTTCAGACCACTAAATATATTTATGGCAGGTTTACTCCCATTAGCTAAATATTGAAGTCATACCCCCCCTTAGCTTATTTTGGAAGTCATACTCCCAACCTTCCTCCTACTATACTCAACACTTTGAGTTCCATATCTGTACAGGAATTAGGAAACCAGTACTTCTCAATGATTCAGGGATGCAGCTAGCCGTGGCTCACGACTCTTTGTGACTCTGAAAACACATTTTCGTACTTATCCATCAAATCATGGTAAAGAGTCTAGCAACATCGTCCCATTATCCCCTAGGTATCACTGGTAGTGCCTGCATGAATCAGTTGGTGATGGTTAGCGTACAGTACGGTCCTTTCATCTCAAAAATATCCTGACCGAATCAATGACCATTGGTAAATCGAGAGTCGCTAGAGATTCGATAGCCATGCACACATCTTGGAGATCAAATAGCGACATCGCATGTGCTACTGGTAAACCCATTTACTTAAAGTGCATCTAGTACTCTGTCCAGAGATTTATCACACTATTATCTCCTCAGATAGCATAGGATATCCACGCACAAGGGTGAGCGGTGAATTCTCGATAACGAAGCATCGACTACTACATGCATTGGGACTTAACCCAATCCCGCCACCTGATGACCCCAACAGAGTCGATAAATGGGACAAAGTGAGGCATCTATCATGTAGAGTCTCAATGACGTTTAGAGTAGTAAAGACTAATTTGTACAACCAAGACCTTGGACTTAATCCACTCGACAAATGATATCCACTTGGAAAGTCCGAACGAGGGTAGTTCGATAGATCACAGGTCACTATCCATATGCATGCTCAGAACATCTCTACGTTCCTTACCAATGAAACGGGGTACTTTGCATCGCAGATTCTAGTCTCAAGCTCGGGTGGCCCTTATCCTTTTTTGGACGGTCCAATCGACTAGAAACTCATTTAGAAAACACAGTGACTATTAGACGTGTTTAATGATAGCCATAAAATCCACTATCACATCGAACATAAACTATAATGCATTCAAAGTCTTATAATCATAATAATGAAGATAAAGAATGCCATAAAATAATGCGAATTTCATAAATAAAGATCTTATTACATAGAGCAATAAAGGAAAAATCCACATGCCACAAGTTGGCTAGTTGGTCACCGACTCTAACAATCTGCCACTTGCCCTATGGCCAACTAGTCATCAAACATAGTCCCATTGGTTCGCGTTGTTTTTCAAACAATGATCCTGGCAAGGGCTTCGTAAGTGGGTCAGCAATGTTGTCTGCAGAGGCTACTCGTTCGACAACAATATCTCTTCTTCCCACAATTTTTCGGATAATGTGGAATTTTCTCAGAATATGTTTAGATCACTGATGAGACCTGGGCTTCATTGCATGAGCAAAGGCACCCGTGTTGTCACAGTACACTGGGACTGGACCAACTATTTCAGGAATTATGCCCAACTCTTGGACGTAATCTCTCATCCAAATAGCCTCCTTAGCAGCATCTGATGCTGCAATGTATTCAGCCTCAGTGGTTGAATCCACAGTGGTGTCTTTCTTGGAACTCTTCCAAGAGACAGCACCACCATTGAGCATGAATACAGATCCAGAGGTTGACTTCGAGTCATCCTCATCGCATTAAAAGCTAGAATCAGTGTAGCCTTCCAATTTCAGTTCACCATCCCCATAGACCATGAACATATTCTTAGTCCTTCCTAAGTACTTAAGAATATCTTTCACAGCCTTCCAATGAATTTGGCCGGGGTTGGCTTGGTATCGGCTCATGACGCTAAGATCATATGCGACATTCGGTCTGGTCGAGATCATATCGTACATAATACTACATATTACCGAGGCATATGACACACGTGTCATTCTCTCTATCTTTTCATCAGTCTTCGCACACATAGACTTAGATAGAGTGATCTCGTGGCACATAGGCAGGTGTCCTCTCTTGGACTTTTCCATAGAGAACCTCTTAAGTATCGTATCGATGTAGATTGCTTGGGTGAGTCCGAGCATCCTTTTCGATCTATCCCCATAGATCTGTATTCCAAGAATATAGGATGCTTCACCCATTTATCGAGAATCTACCAGAAAACCATACTTTAGTTGATTCATCATTGCCTATGAGTAGAACGTCATCAACAAAGTACAAGGAATGTCACAACATTCTTAACTACCTTCTTATACACACATGGCTCCTTGGGATTCTTGATGAAACCAAATTATTTAATCGTTTCATCGAACCTTAGGTTCCAAGTTCTCCATGCTTGCTTGAGATTGTAGATCGATCTCTGAAGTTTGCATACTTTATGCTCACTTCAAACGGATGTGAAACCCTCAGGCTGCATCATATAGATTTCTTCCTTAATGTTTCCATTAAGAAACGCAGTCTTAACATCAATTTGCCATATATCATAGTCGTACCATGCAGCTATGGCTAGCCGAATCCTAATTGACTTGAACATCATGACAGGTGAAAAGGTTTCATCATAGTCAACACCTTGCCTTTGAGTGTAGCCTTTTGCGACCAGTCGAGTCTTATAGGTCGGTACCTTACCATCAGGCCCAAGTTTTTTTTGTATATCCATTTGCACCCAATAGGAACTATTCCTTCAGGAGGATTTACAAGAGTTAAAACTTGGTTCGAATGCATCGAGTATATCTCAGATTGCATTGCTTCAAGCCATAAATTAGAATCAACATCGGAAATTGCCTCCTTGATGGTTCTTGGATCACATCCAATATTTGGATTACTTTGATCGTCTTAAATGAGGAAATCACATCTAACAGGAGCCCTAGGAACCCTTTTAGATCTCCTAGGTGTGTCCATATCAGGGGTTAGTTCTTGAGGTGTGGGAGATTCACTTGGTACTTCAGTTGGTTCTCGAACTTCCTTGAGTTCTGCTATCTGCTTTTTCTATCAATTAGAAATTCCTTCTCCAAAGAGGTGGCATTTCTAGAAACAAACACTTTTGTTTCACTGGGATAGTAGAAGCAGTATCCAATAGAATTCTTTGGATACGCAATGAAGTAGCATAAGATGGATCTATTATCCAGCTAATCTCCCACTTTCTGCTTCACGTAAGCAAGACATCCCCAAATCCTCAAGTACGAGTACTTGGGTGGCTTGTCCATCCATATCTCATATAGAGTTTTATCCACTGCTTTGATGTGGACATTATTCAACAAAATACCATTGTTTCGAGCGCATAGCTCAAAAATGAGGTAGGAAGTTCAGTGAAGCTCATCATATATCAAACCATGTCCATCAAGGTTTGATTACGACGCTCCACTACACCATTGACTTGTGGTGTGGCCGGAGGGGTCCACTATGAGAGAATCCCACCTCAAGATAGTCTTGAAATTCGGCACTCAAATATTCTCCACCTCGAAAGGATCAAAGTGTATTAATACCTTTTCTCAGCTGATTTTCTACTTCAGCCTTGAACTCGTTGAACTTTTCAAAGGTTTCAGATTTGTGCTTCATTAAGTACAAGTACCCATAACTAGAGTAATCATCGATAAATGTGATGAAATAGGTGTGGCCGGACTTAGTACCAATGCTAAGGGGCCACACACATCAGTATGGAAACTGAGTACCAATCTGAGTTTGACTCAATAGTATTCAGTTTTGGAATAGTATTCAGTTTTGGAAACTTAGTACCAATCCAATAGTATTCAGTTTTGGAAACTGAGTCAATCCGTCTGATCTGATCGGCGATCGGAGTTATGATGAAGTCACGGTGATAGGGATGAACCGAATGTTCATCCGTTGGACCCGGGCCCGTTGGGCCGGTCCAAGTCTATCATGAGTCTACTTAAGGTAGACTTAGGCTTCATAACTAAAAATTCATTTTAATCAAACCCTAACCCTAGCTAAAAGCGCCGCCCCCTCTCCTCTCTCAAAAGCCGCCGCCGCCGCCTCGCGCCGTCGCCGCCTCGCGCCGCCGCCGCCTCTCTTCGCCGGAATTTGTTCCGGCCAACTTGACGAGGAGAATCCGTCCGCGCCGATCTCTTCAGGCCTTCTAGTGCAGGCTGACGAAGGAGTCTCCCTTCCGGTCGTGGACCTGATTGACGTAATCTACCGCCGCCTACCGTGAAGTGCCGGTTTCATCGCGAAACTGATCGGAGCCAGGCACGAGTTGCCAGCAAGGTAATCAACAAAACACCCTATGGTTGTGTTTGATTTTATTGTATTGATCGTCTCCCGGCCAAATTTTTGTTCTTCCGCTGCTCGCCGGGAGGCGTGATCCGGATCCGCCACGGTTCCCCAACAGTGGTATCAGAGCCAAGGCTCGGATCTGATCAATACATTTGTTGCCAATATTGCATCAGATCTCAAGTTTTAAAATCAAAACAAAAAAATTTTTTTTTTTTTTTGAATCGGACGGCCGCCGCCATACGCTGTGGCCCATCGCGCGCGACACCATGCGCGCTGGCCGCGCATGGTGGCCGGCCATGGCCAGCAGCCGCGCGCACCTCGTTGCGCGCTGGCCGCGCATGGCGGCTGAGAGCTGGGCGCCTTCGTGCAATCGTTGCACGATCTACCACCGGCCGTTGCTCGCTGGTTGGCGCACGATCGCCGCTCGCCTCGCCCATTGATGCGCCACTGGTTGGTGCATCACAGTGCCATTGTGCCGCGCTTGTCGCGGCCAAGCGCGCGGCACAAGGCCGCGCGCAACATGGTGGCGGCGGCCGCCGTCCGGCGGTGCTCCGGTGATGTCGTGACGGCTGATTTCTTCTAGGGTTTAGTTTGGGCCTGTCCCGGGCAGCCCGTGAAGTTATCGGGCCGATATTCGATATCGGGCCCGTTTTGGTCGATTTTGAAATCTTGAGATTTTTGGGCCCAAAATTGTTTTTAAACCCAAATTGATGCAATTAAATTGCAAAATACGATTTTAATTTTGAAATACGATTTTATAAATTAAATATGATTTTGTTGATTAAAATTTGATTTTATCGACAAAATACGATTTTATTTATAAAATGCGATTTTGTAATTAAAATATGATTTTGTGGATAAATAATTTGATTATTTAAGTTTATGCATTTTAATTAGATTAATTGCATGATTGGGATGATCGAGAGCCGTGCCCAATTTGTTAGGTGTATGCGATAGGTTTTTGTGATTTCGGTTTGTAAATATTTTGATTATCATTTAAAGTGGGCCTGTTTGTGGCCCGTTCCCACCCCTTGATAAATGTATCCCTTATATGTCATGGTAAATTTAAATGTAAAATTACTAGATTTAGTGGGAGGACATCCGAAGACGGTGGAGATGACGATCAAGATATTGAAGACCGAAGATCTGTAAAACCGGAAGCATTGTAATAGGATTGCATTGCATATTGCATATCACCCATAGGATTGGACCAAGGTCCGTGGCTGGCAACCACGAACCGCATAGCTCTCGCGATCGATCATCCCAATGTTTTTATCATATATGTGATATATAGTTAGTTGAATCCGCATGCTTTAAATTTGATTTAAAATATCTGCATGAGACCAAATTTTCGAAAATAAAATCCCTCGTTTTAAATACGATTTAAAACTGATATCAAGATAAATGTTTATTTGATAAACTAAAGGGAATTTAAATTTGTTTAAATTTCCCTGCCTTCCATCAACAATGGGTGTACGTCGATGCTACCCGTATACATGGCCCGGCTCATATTATTGAGGGGGTCATGTATGCCGGAAAGCTGTCCACGCCATTGACAATCGTTATGAGTTCGGTTGGAACTCCCTTTAACGTTGGCTCATATTATTGGGGACGTTAAGGGGACCGTCCTTCACGACTCAACATTGCTGGGTCATCTTGACACGTGATAGTAAACGGCGTCATATTATTGGGCCCTTACTGGACGTGAGGTGAATACATGGGGGTTGCACCGGTTGCAATCGGAAACCACCTTTTGAGGGTCATGGATGGCTGATATTATTCGGGTCCATGATCGCTTGATTGGGCTCCGTGTACCCACTAAAGAAACTTGCTTTCTCGATTTCATTAAAGGGTGGTGAAATCGTTAAAATAGTGGGAGGGTAATTCATAAAACTTAACGACCTTGTTTTATGTCTTAGCGATTATTTTATATATAGTTAGTAATGATTTTCTGCTTTCCTTTTCAGTATTACTGCACATAAAATGTCTTCGATGAAAAATCCACTTGCTGCTATACTGGATAGCAACAGGTTCACCGGTCTGAACTACCAAGACTGGCTCCGCAACCTCAATCTTGTATTGGCTTCGAAAAAACTTCTTTATGCGATAGAGAAGAGTTCTCCGAAGGAAGCCCCTGCTGATATCAGCCCCGAGGAGCTGGTTACGCTTAAACAATGGTGGGACGACGAGGTTAAAGCTCGATGCTATGTGATGGCGTCGATGTCCAATGAAATGCAACGGCGCTTTGAGAAGACAAAGTATGCTGCTGACATACTTTTTCATCTCAAAGAACTGTACGGGGAGAACTCAAGACATGAGCGTTTCACGGCTGTCAAGGAGCTTATGACGAGCCGCATGCGCGATGGGAATTCGGTCCGCGAGCATGGGGTTCGTATGATGGGGCTCGTTGAAAAGCTGTCGGGCCTTGATATCGCACTTCCACACGAGTTGTCGGTGGATGTACTTCTCCTCTCACTGCCTGCTGCATTTGACCCCTTTGTGGTAAACTTCAACATGAACAAGCTGGCAGCCACCCTTGAAGAGGTGGTTAACATGCTTGTAGTGTTTGAAGGAACCATAAAGAAGGACAAACCCATCCTCCTTATGGGCTCTTCTGCGAAGAAGGGGCCCAGACGCAAGAGCAAGAAGCGTTTTGCTCCTGCGAAGGAGGAAAAGCCCACCAAGAAGACAAAGGCAAAGGCTTCCAAGCCAAACAAGAGTGAGGATGTTTGCCACCACTGCCACAAGCCTGGGCATTAGAGGAGGAACTGCAAGGAGTACCTCGAGCAGTTGCGAACTGCGAAAGGTATGTTCTATATTGAAATAAATATGTCTCTTAATTCGACTTCTTGGGTACTTGATACCGGATGTGGATCTCATATCTGCAATGATTTGCAGGTCTTCTGATTTTAAGTTGTTGTTGAGAAACGTTTTATTTGTTCCCGAATTAATAAAGAACATTATTTCTGTTTCTATGCTTGATAGTGATGGATATTCTTGTATGTTTGCTAATTCGATTTGCAATATTTACAAGAATGAATGTTTAATTGGAATTGGGGAACGCGAAAATGATTTGTACACCTTAAAATTAAAAGACGTTCCAACTCGTGATGTCGAAGCACATACAACAACGATTAAAAGGAAACACGATAACTTGAACCCAGCACAACTTTGACACGCTAGGCTGGGTCATATTTCTCTAAGTAGGATGAACAAGTTAGTTAGGAGTGACATGTTTGATCTGTCAGACATTAACTCCTTACCGACTTGTGAGTCTTGTCTTAAGGGAAATATGACTAAGCAACCCTTCAAGGGCAAGGGTGAGCGTGCTCAAGACCTATTGGATTTGATCCATACTGATGTGTGCGGCCCGTTTAGTATTGGTACTAAATGTGGTCACACATACTTCATCACCTTTACCGACGATTACTCTAGGTATTGGTACTTGTACTTGATGAAGCACAAGTCTGAATCCTTTGAAAGGTTCAAAGAATTCAAGGCTGAAGTAGAAAAACAACTAGGCAAAAGTATTAAAGCACTTCGATAAGAGGAAACTTGGGCCTGATGGTAAGGTAATGACCTAAAATGCACGACTGGTCGCGAAAGGTTACACTCAAAGTAAAGGTGTTGACTATGATGAAACCTTCTCGCCAGTCGCAATGTTCAAGTCAATTAGAATCTTGTTAGCCATAGCCGCATGGTACGACTATGAGATATGGCAAATGGATGTGAAAACTGCTTTCCTTAATGGAAACATTAAGGAAGAGATCTATATGACGCAGCCTGAGGGTTTCACATCTGTTGGAAGCGAGCATAAGGTATGCAAGCTTCAGAGATCGATCTACGGTCTCAAACAAGCATCGCGAAGTTGGAACCTGAGATTCGATGAAACAATTAAGGAATTTGGTTTCATCAAGAATCCCGAGGAGCCATGTGTGTACAAGAAGGTAGTTAAAAGCGCTGTGACATTCCTCGTACTTTATGTTGATGACATTCTACTCATTGGGAATGATGTAGGAGTGCTGCAATCAACTAAAGTATGGTTGTCTAGTAGATTTTCGATGAAGGACATGGGTGAAGCATCCAATATTCTTGGAATACAGATCTATCGGGATAGATCAAAACGGATGCTCGGACTCACCCAAGCTACCTACATCGATACCATACTTAAGAGGTTCTCTATGGAAGAGTCCAAGAGAGGACGCCTACCTATGTGCCATGGGGTCACTCTATCTAAGTCTATGTGTCCGAAGACTGATGAGGAGATAGAGAGTATGACACGTGTGCCATATGCCTCGGCAATAGGTAGTATTATGTATGGCATGATCTCGACTAGACCGGATGTCGCATATGCTCTGAGTGTCACGAGCCGCTACCAGGCCAACCCCGGCAAATTGCATTGGAAAGCTGTGAAGGATATTTTTAAGTACTTGCGAAGGACTAAGAATATGTTCATGGTCTATGGGGATGGTGAACTAAAACTGGAAGGCTACACTGATTCTAGCTTCCAGTGTGACGTGGATGATTCGAAGTCAACCTCTGGATTTGTATTCATGCTCAATGGTGGTGCTGTCTCTTGGAAGAGTTCCAAGCAAGACACCATCGCAGATTCAACCACTGAGGCTGAGTACATCGCAGCATCAGCTGCTGCTAAGGAGGTGGTTTGGATAAGGAATTTCGTCCAAGAGTTGGGCGTCATTCCTAATGGAGTTGGTCCAGTCCCGGTGTACTGCGACAACACGGGTGCCGTTGCACAAGCAAAGGAGCCTAGGTCTCACCAAAGATCCAAACACATACTGAGGAAATACCACATAATCCGGGATATTGTGGCTAGAGGTGGCATAGCAGTTGAGAGAGTCGCCTCTGCGGACAACGTTGCTGATCCACTTACGAAGCCCTTGCCAGGACCGTTGTTTGAAAACATCACGAAACAATGGGACTGCGTCTGATGAGTAGTTGGCTTTAGGGCAAGTGGGAGATTGTTAGAGTAGATGTCCAACTAGCCAACTTGTGGCGTGTGGGTTTATAGACTCTTGTATGAAACAATCTTTATGTATGATATTCACATTTATTTATATGGCATTATTTACTTTCATTGTGTTGTATAATGATTAACAATTACGTTGAGTAAAGACCTAGAG
>KV007784.1:43817-53981 GCA_001598015.1 Dorcoceras hygrometricum
AAACGAATAAAGCAACTGCTGAACTATCACAATGGAATGCATCTGCTGGTGAACAGAGCATATGCTGATTTTTATTAAAACAACACAACTGCTAAATTCTAACAAGGGAAATGCAGCTGTTGATTTGACTATAACAATGCAGCTGTTGATTCCTAACAAAGAATCGCAACTGCTGACTTTAACAAGGAAGGATGCATCTGCTGATGAACAGTGCATCTGCTGAAAATTTACGAAAGACACTTGCAATATCGAAACAATAATCGCGCTACCAGCCATTGCCTATTAAACCAGACTATACTGATTCAACCAGCAACTACTGATTACACAATCATCAAACTCCGACATTACAGCAACAAGGAAAAACATTCGTAACAAAACAATACAGTTGCTGAATCTTAACAAGTAGATACAGCTGCTGAAACATAACTCGACGTTCGTAATATCAAAACAACAACTATGCCATCAGCCGTTGCCTATCAAACCATACTTACAATGATTCAACCAACAACTACCGATTACATAGTTATAAAATTCTAATATTACAGCTACTACGAGAAGAACATTAATGACATTTCTGGAAATCAATTCAAATCCTCAGTATATTAAAAACTTCATAAACTTTCTGGAAATCATACTGGAAGCATCATAAACATTAAAACTTCATTTTCGAACCCATATTTCTTTCCTTTTTTCATGTCTAAATCATTTCAAACATGAACTTTAAACATACAGGCAAGCAGATCCATAAGAACAACAATATAAGCTTTAAATGGTGTACCAAAGGATCAGCTTTTACTTGCCTTAATCAAAGTTTTGCGTCAACAGCTATTTCCTGCAGAACTTCTCCCTTTGAGCAACGCACGAACTCTTTTGGAATTTCTTTGAAGAACACTTTAAAACTTTTATTTGCAATTGATGAAAATCTTACTTTGAAGACATGTTTTTATATGAAAGGGATTAGTGGCAAGCTACTTGAGAAATCAAGCATGACACACCTCTAAAATTTAGTAAAAATTCCCTTCATATCTTTTAATTTGTAAAACACCAAACCTTCTTTTAAAGAAAGCATTTCACCTCCTTAAAACATTTTCCAATCAATTTAAAATCCAGATCGTGTATCGCTCATTGGAGTTGCCTGCTGGTACCAGCCGTAGCGCTCCTACTTGCTGATATCAACAATTCAGCAGACACATAACTTTTAAAATTGTCTATTGGACCCATGAAATCAATAAAATGCATAAATGTGGTCCTATGGATTTTGGGGCGTTACATATACACTCGAATACCTACGGCCGAAACTCTACTCAAGTTCTATCTAGCTATGCAGGCATTAACTACAAGAGTAAAGCTCAGAACAACAAAGGATGCTCACCCAAAAGCTCACGCTAGCAGGAGAACGCACAGATCTCTCGGCACGAAGACACAGCAGCTTCGCCCTTCTTCTCCGACGCTAATTCAGGTTCTCTAATGGGTAGCAAACAAAAGATTTAAGCTAGGGGAGTCCAACGCCACCAAGATTATCAAAAACAGAGGCTGGAAACGACAGGAATCGGTGGTAGAAAGCTACGGTGAACAGTAGCAAGTCGAGGGTTTCAAAGGAGGAAGGGGATAAGAAATATCGGGTGCAAAATACTCTAAGTGTAACCCAACACTTGTATTTAAATCCTCAAGTCATACGCTACTGTCTAAGTCACACACCGACAAAAACAGATCCCTGCATCGCTCGCAATTGCAAAACAGATCTCTTAATTGGCGCTAAATCCCATCAGACTTCACACTAGCAAAACACGCTCGCGCACAACACTAAACGGCAGCGTTCCAATTAAAACAGATCTCAGCATTCACACAACAGATCTCAGCGCTCAACACTAAAACAGATCTCTACGCAAAAGCAATACAAAACACGCTAAAAGCCGGAATTCCAAAACGACGATGCATCAACTAACTGGAACGACGCTGCATTGCTCAAAACAGATCTCTCCTCGAAATACAACTCTAGCGCTTAAAAACAGATCTCTCATGCGAAACCAGATCTCTCGCTACTTCCAAATGCGTTGACCCGCGTTGACATCTGAACTTCGAAAGAATAGCATATACATTCCACGCCATTCTCGAAAAACCAGATCTCACCAAAACGCAGCGTTTTATCTCAAATCTCGCGGAAATTCACGCATCGTCAAGGAGAAACCAGATTTCTATTATAACTTAACCAATTCAACTCCAATCACGTCCAGATCTCACCCGATAATTTTAGCGAACAGATCTCACTCACCAGAACTCTCTTCTAGCGCTAAAATCAAGCGTTACTAAGGAAATCAGATTTCTATCATAATTTCCACAATTCAACTCCAAATTCCAAACGGATTTCACTCAAAATCCTAAAATTCGAAATCTGAAAATATGATTAATCCCTAATCCAAGATCTGATTCCTCACATTCTCCCCAACTTAAGAGATTTCGTCCTCGAAATCAAAGACAAACCAAGGCAGAAACAATCAAACATTCAAACCAGCACAAAATCTACTCAAATTCAAAGCTAAAAACCAGAAATTTACCGAGAAAAATCTGCACAATCAGTGCTCAAACAAATGAGGCCAGTCTTGTCTCATCTTCTCCTCAACTTCCCAAGTTGCTTCTTCCCGGCCATGCTTGCTCCATTGGACCATCACCAACGGAATTATCTTGTTTCTCAGCTGCTTCTCCTTCCTATCCAGAATCTGCACCGGATATTCAACATAGCTCAAGGCAGATCCAGCTCAACTTTGTCGGTTCTCAAAACATGAGACGGATCTGGCTCATATTTTCTCAACATAGACACATGAAAGACATCATGCATCGCTGCTAATTCCTCTTGCAGCCTCAATCTATAAGCCAACTGTTCAATCCGCTCAACAATCTCAAAAGGACCAACGTATCTTGGAGCTAACTTGCCTTTAAATCTGAATCGCATGACGCTCTTGAAAGGAGAAATCTTGAGAAACACACGATCGCCTACCTCAAACTCTAACGGTCGACGTCTTCGATTAGCATAGCTAGAGAAACAGTCTTGAGCAGCTTTCATTCTACTCCGAATCAAATCAATCTGATCCTTCATGTGTTGAACAAACTCCGATGTAGAAAGATGTCTCTCCAACTTCTTCCCAACAAATCGGGGATCTGTACTTTCGACCATACAACGCCTCAAACGGAGCCATTTCGATAGTCACCTGGTAGCTGTTGTTATACGAAAATTCAACCAAGGACAAAGAATCCTGCCAGCCACCACTGAAGTCCATCACGATTGCATGCCGCATATCTTCTAAAGTCTGGATAGTCCGCTCAGACTGTCCGTCTGTCTGTGGGTGATAGGCCGTACTCATAGCCAATCTTGAACCCATAGCTGCTTGCAAACTCTTCCAAAATCGAGAAGTGAACCTCGGATCTCTGTCGGACACTATCGAAACCGGAACTCCATGCAATCTAACCACATGGTCGATGTACAGCTTCGCCATTTTATTCATAGAGAACCTCACATCATAGGGAATGAAATGGGCGGACTTCGAAAGTCTATCAATCATAACCCAAATAGCATCACATCCCCTGCTCGATCGAGGTATATGAGTCACGGATCTGTCAAAACAGATCCAACAACCAACGTATCTGGGAGCTAAATTGCCTTTAAATCTGAATCGCATGACGCTCTTGAAAGGAGAAATCTTGAGAAACACACGATCGCCTACCTCAAACTCTAACGGTCGACGTCTTCTATTAGCATAGATAGAGAAACGGTCTTGAGCAGCTTTCATTCTACTCCGAATCAAATCAATCTGATCCTTCATGTGCTGAACAAACTCCGGTGTAGAAAGCTGTCTCTCACCATCTTCTTCCCAACAAATCGGGGATCTGCACTTTCGACCATACAACGCCTCAAACGGAGCCATTTCGATAGTCACCTGGTAGCTGTTGTTATACGAAAATTCAACCAAGGACAAAGAATCATGCCAACCACCATTGAAGTCCATCTCGATTGCACGCAGCATATCTTCTAAAGTCTGGATAGTCCGCTCAGACTGTCCGTCTGTCTGTGGGTGATAGGCCGTACTCATAGCCAATCTCGAACCCATAGCTGCATGCAAACTCTTCCAAAATCGAGAAGTGAACCTCGGATCTCTGTCGGACACTATCGAAATCAGAACTCCATGCAATCTAACCACATGGTCGATGTACAGCTTCGCCATTTTCTTCATAGAGCACCTCACATCGTAGGGAATGAAATGGGCGGACTTCGAAAGTCTATCAATCACAACCCAAATAGCATCACATCACCTGCTCGATCGAGGTATATGAGTCACGAAATCCATGGCGATATGCTCCCAATTCCATTGGGGCACCTCTAAACTCTGCAGCAATCCACCAGGCCTCATCCTCTCAGCCTTGACCTGCTGGCAATTCAGACATCGAGCAACAAAACCAGAGATGTCACTCTTCATACCTGCCCACCAATAGTGAGACTTAAAGGTATGATACATCTTCCTTTCTCCTTGATGCACACTGTACCGACTACAATGCGCTTCATTCATGATGGCCTTCTTCAAATCAATCAGGTTTGGAACCACTAATCTCCCTCGAAAATGCAAACATCCCTCCGAAGAAATGGATAAATCGATAGACTGACCATTCTGGGCCTTAATCCTCAACTCATGGATAGAGGGATCAGTCCTCTGCGCCTCCCTGATGTCATGCAAAAGCTGTGGCTCAACCTGCATCGTAGAAACCATGAAGTACTGATCGCTCGGCTGAAATCTCCAACCGGAAATACTCAACTGCTCATAGACTTTAGAGACACCCAAAGAATAAAGCATCGCAGGCTGGGTCTTCCTACTCAATGCGTCGGCAACTGAGTTCATTCGCCCAGGCTGGTACTGAATCTCACAGTTAAAGTCCTTGAGCAATTACATCCATCGTCGCTGCCTCATGTTCAAGTCTGACTGCGTGAAGATGTATTTCAAGCTCTTGTGGTCGGTGTACATCACAAATTCTTCACCATAAAGATAATGCCGCCAAATCTTCAAGGCAAACACTATCGCAGCCAACTCCAAATCGTGAACAGGGTACCTCATCTCGTGAGGCTTCAACTGTCGAGACGCATAGGCAATCACGTACCCGTTCTGCATCAGAACACATCCTAAACCATTGAGAGAAGCATCGGAGCACACCACGAATCCTCCAGATCCAGACGGTAGGGCCAAAACAGGAGCAGTAGTCAACTTCTCCTTCAACGTCTGAAAACTGTTCTCGCACTCATTAGTCCACTCAAATCTCTTATCCTTCTGAGTCAACTGAGTCAGAGGCTTAGCTATCAAAGAAAACTTCTCGATAAAACGCCTATAATAACCAGCCAATCCCAAGAAACTACGGATCTCAGAAACATTTCGAGGTCTCTCCCAGTTAAGAACTGCTTCGACCTTGCTCGGATGACTAACGACTGGTTCTCAAAACGGCGTCTCACCAACTTACTCAAACGACGTCGCATACTAAACCAGCAGCTGGGTATCCAGTCGCAAGACAAAACAACGCAACGCTTCTCTCTCTCTGCTGGATCCAGTCGCAACCTCAAAACGCAGCATTGCAACTAATTCGAACGACGTCGCTCCACTGACGTCATCCAGTCGCAAACTCTCGCGAAATACCAGCAGCAAGTAATAGCGTCCAAACTCACTCGCAGCTGGACTCCCAGTCGCAACAACGAAACGACGACGCATACTCTTCGAGCTACAGGAAAGTTGACCCGCGTTGACCTCTACATCTGCTGATCGACCAGCAGGAACTCAAAGGCGATCTACCAGCTGGTACCACACGCAACATCCAAACGACGTCGCGCCAACTAATCTAAACGCAGTCGTTTTAACCCTCAACGCAACTACGCTAAAGCATCTGCTGATCACAACCAACGCAACCAGACTTCACGAAACGACGGCGTTTCAAGAATCTCGAGCTAAAACACGCTTCGACTGGTTTTGCCACCGACCAGTCGCTAGCTCTCCAAACCAGCTGACACGTCATCCAGCAGGTACCTCAAATATGCAAAAATACGAAATCTCCAGAATTGTTCAACACACGAAATGGAACCCGAAAATGCAACTCGAACACTCAAATAGAGATCTTAAACCAGCAGAACCTCTATTTATCGATTTATTCCAACGATAATTTTCCATTACAAATCCAGGTCTCACATTTCTCCCCCACTAAAAGGATTTCGTCCTCGAAATCAAACAACAATTCTGAAAGCACAACACAGCAACTCGAAGCAACAACTAGAAACTAAACAGAAACTCGCCCAACACAAGGCCAAGAGTTCAAGATAACTGAGCAAACAAATCACAACAACTAAGGAAGGAAAACAGAAAAACTACTAGCTACTGGAAAATCTAGCTCAACAGCTACTCAAACAGATGCGGCCACTCGCGCTGCATCTTCTCTTCCAACTCCCAAGTAGCTTCTTCCCTACCATGCTTGCTCCACTACACCATTACTAAAGGAATGGTCTTATTCCTCAACTGTTTCTCTTTTCTGCCAAGGATTTGCAAAGGATATTCGTGATAGCTCAACGACTGATCTAGCTCTACCTCGTCAGTTCCAAGCACATGAGACGGATCTGGCTCGTACTTCCTCAACATGGAAACGTGAAAGACGTCATGCAAAGAAGATAACTCGGACGGTAACAATAAACGATACGCCAAAGGGCCAATCCTCTCGACAATCTCATACGGGCCAACGTAACGAGGGGCTAACTTTCCCTTGCGTCCAAAGCGCATCACACTACGAAACGGAGAAACCTTGAGAAATACATGATCACCAACCTGAAATTCAAGAGGTCGACGCCTCTTATTCACGTAACTGGCTTGGCGATCCTGGGAGCTTTCATCCGCTGTCTAATAAGATCCACGTGATCTTTCATCTGCTGCACAAAGTCAGAGGCAGATAGATGCTTCTCCCCCACTTCTTCCCAACACACTGGCGATCTGCACTTGCGGCCATACAAAGCCTCGAAAGGTGCCATGCCAATCGTCACTTGGTAGCTGTTATTATACGAAAACTCAACCAAAGACAACGCGTCTTGCCAACTACCCCCGAAATCCAACACAACAGCGCGCAACATATCCTCTAACGTCTGGATAGTCCGCTCAGATTGGCCATCTGTCTGGGGATGATACGCGGTACTCATAGCCAATCTAGTGCCCAAAGCTGTCTGCAAACTCTTCCAAAATCTGGAAGTAAACCTCGGATCTCGGTCAGACACGATTGAGACAGGAACACCATGTAATCTAACAACAAAATCAACGTACAGCTTCGCCATCTTCTTCAACGAGAAGAGCTGTTATTATACGAAAACTCAACCAAAGACAACGCGTCTTGCCAACTACCTCCCGAAATCCAACACAACAGCGCGCAACATATCCTCTAACGTCTGGATAGTCCGCTCAGATTGGCCATCTGTCTGGGGATGATACGCGGTACTCATAGCCAATCTAGTGCCCAAAGATGTCTGCAAACTCTTCCAAAATCTGGAAGTAAACCTCGGATCTCGGTCAGACACGATTGAGACAGGCACACCATGTAATCTAACAACAAAATCAACGTACAGCTTCGCCATCTTCTTCAACGAGAAAGTCATCCCATTGGGAATGAAGTGTGCAGACTTAGACAAACGGTCTACAACTACCCAAACAGCATCGCACCCTCGGCTGGAACGAGGCAAATGCGTTACAAAATCCATCGCAATGTGCTCCCAATTCCATTGGGGCACCTCTAAACTCTGCAACAGACCCCCAGGTTTCATCCTTTCGGCCTTTACCTTCTGGAAATTCAAACAACGAGCGACAAAACCAGCAACATCGCTCTTCAGGCCAGCCCACTAAAAGTGCGGCTTCAAAGCATGGTACATCTTCCGTGCACCAGGATGAACACTATGTCTGCTACAGTGCGCTTCTCGAAGGATCTCTTCCTTCAAATCAATCAAATTGGGCACAACCAACCTGCCCCGGAAACGCAAACAACTATCGGACGAGACAGAATAGTCCTCAAGTTCGCCAGCTCTAACTTTCATCTTCAACTCGTGGATTGACGGATCGGTCCTATGAGCTGCTCGAATGCTAGAAACAATCTGCGGTTCCAATTGGAAAGATGAAACCATCACGCAATCCTCAACCGGGTAGAATCTCCAACCCGTAGTGTTAAGATGCTCTTGATCCTTAGAGATGTACAACGACGCAAGCATCTCACTAACCTTCCTGCTCAAAGCATCAGCTACTACGTTCGACTTCCCAGGCTGGTATTTAATTTCACAGTAAAAATCCTTAAGCAACTCCATCCATCTACGCTGTCTCATGTTCAAGTCAGGCTGCGAAAACAGATACTGCAAACTCTTGTGGTCGGAGTACACCACAAACTGCTCGCCATACAGGTAGTGACGCCAGATCTTTAACGCAAAGACCACCGCTGCTAACTCCAAATCATGAAGTGGGTAACGAGTCTCGTGCGGTTTCAGCTGCCGCGAGGCATACGCAATGACTCTACCATTCTGCATCAACACACAACCCAATCCATTTAGCGAAGCGTCAGAACAAACAACAAAACCACCTGATCCGGACGGCAAAGCCAACACAGGTGCAGTAGTTAACTTCTCCTTGAGCAGTTGAAAAGCATTCTCACACTGCTCATTCCAAACAAACCGTTTATCCTTCTGGGTCAATTGGGTCATCGGCTTAGCTATAGAAGAAAACCCCTCAATGAAACGACGATAATAGCCAGCCAGACCTAAGAAACTGCGAATCTCAGACACATTTCTCGGTCGCTCCCAGTTCAACACAGCATCCACTTTACTGGGATCCACAGAAATGCCATCCGCTGAAATGACATGGCCCAGAAATACAACGCGTTGCAACCAGAACTCACACTTGGAAAACTTCGCATACAACATGATTCATCAGATCCATGAAGACTGCAGGCGCGTTTGTCAATCCAAACGGCATCACCAAAAACTCAAAATGTCCGTACCTCGTACGAAACGCAGTCTTCGCGACATCTTGGTCCCTTACTCTGAGCTGATGGTACCCGGAACGAAGATCAATCTTAGAATACACCGCAGAACCTTGCAATTGATCAAACAGATCATCAATTCTCGGCAACGGGTACTTATTCTTCACGGTGTCTTTATTCAACTAACGAAAATCAATGCACATCCGCATCGAGCCATCCTTCTTCTTTACAAACAAAATGGGCGCTCCCCACGGTGACATACTAGGGCGAATGAAACCCTTCTCCAGCAATTCATCTAACTGAACCTTGAGTTCTCTCAACTCCGCAGGCGCTAGACGATACGGGGCACGAGAAATCGGAGCTGTGCCAGGCACCAACTCTATGCTGAAGTCTATCTCCCGTCTTGGAGGAAAACCAGGAATCTCCTCCGGAAACATGTCGGGAAATTGTCGCACCACGGGAACGTCACTGAGCTGAACACTAGAAGAAGAAGACGCGTCCAAAGCGTAAATCATAAAGCCAGCATTCCCCAAAGATAACAAGCTAAACACCTCCATCGCGGAGACCAACGGAATCTTCGATCTCGAGTCCTGGCCGTAGAAGTCCCACTTCTCGCCAGACAGAGGCCTAAAGCGCACAATCCCATGGAAGAAATCCACCGAGGCCCTGTAGTTGGATAGCACATCCATCCCAACTATACAATCGAAATCCCAAAGCATCAAACGGATCAAATTTGCTAACAAGGCATGCTCACCAAACCGAAGCACACCATCCAACAAAATCTCTTGCGAACACAGGCTTACACCACCGGGGGTAGAAACAGAAACAGTATCACGCAAAGGGACGGTACACAATCCATGCTCAACAACAAACGAATCAGAAATAAACGAATGCGAAGCACCGGTGTCAAACAACACACGAGCAGGAAAGTCAAAGACAAGACATGTACCTCCAATCACCCGGCTCGGTGTCTCCTCGGCCTGCTCTCTCGTGAAGGCGTTAACCTGAGCCTGCTGAGGTCCTGGAAAGAAAGGCTGAGACGACTGCCCAAAACGCGAAGGGACAGGCTGCTGAAACGGCCTAAACGGAGTCTCACCAAAACGGGGTTGCTGAAACTGCTGCGAACGGCCCCGAGACTGACCCCCA
>KV007785.1:4556-48028 GCA_001598015.1 Dorcoceras hygrometricum
ATGTTATTCATTCAGCACCTGCTTTACTTTAGCATCGCATAACATATTTGAAGGCATACACAGTTAGCACACTTGCACAGTCGAGCAGATTTATGTTGCACATAAATCTGTTTGAATCGTTTTAAAATACTAAGGATTCAGTTCTGGTGTTTCCGCATGATTTTAATTTCATACCAGATCTGTCTCCGGTGCTCTTTGTATTTTATATGTTCAAGAACCTTGAGCTAGTGCATCTCGTTTATAGCAGCGCAAAATTTTTACCGTTTGTCAAATCAGCGCTGGCTATCTTTTTGATCCTATTTTCGGACCAACACTAGCGTTGACATCTGTTCACGCTGTAACGCCCATAAATCCTAATTAAGTTAAATTGAGCGCATGACTAGGGGGAAAACTTTATGTTAGCATTATTTCATGTCATTTATGTGATTATATGATGATTTTATGCCTTACTTTGTGCATGTCATTTTACGGTACTGTTTGAGTTCCGATAAGCCGGGACGAGACCGGAGATGACCAAATTGAAAATATTTTAAATATTTTAGCTCTTAGACATATTTTAAAGCAAAATTTATTATCTTATGCACCATTTCCAAATAAATGAGATTTTAAGCACAGTTATCGAGGGGGACCCGTTTTTCGCCTATACGGGATATTTTTATGAATTTTACTAAACTTTTAAATTTGAGAGACCTTATATTACGAAAATTAGAGGCTTGAAGTCTGCACTTTAAGTATTTTTAAGCATTTTTAATTAGAGGAGGGTTAGTTTTTGGATTAAGCCTTTTATTTTTAATTAAAACAAGTTGGAGGGGTCTTTTTGTACACTTCTCATTCACTCACCTCCCCCTAATTCGAAAATTCACCTATCCCTCACCTCCATCAGCCGACTTCAGCCTCATTCCCCCATAGGTGGTCGAAATTTTCAGATTTTTGGTTGGAATTCAAAGGTGTTTGGTCTAATCCATTGTCCTCCGCTCCGGTAACGCGTATCTCTACTCCCTTCTTCGATCAAGGCATGTTGTATTATTCTTTTCTCACCATTTAGATCATAATACACTATTTTATAAAGGTTTTGCATGATTTTTATGTGAGAGATCTATCATGTGTTGTTTGAGATCCATGCATACATCACGGTTTTGATACGCTTTTGATTTGTTTCTTGTTCTAACTCGGTTTTGGTTGGTTCAAGGACTTGGGGATCCGTTCATGGAAGCCTTGGGAGGGTCCTAGGCTTTGGAGAGGGTGGCTCGACCCCTTGGTCGAGCCAAAGACGTCGGTCACATGTTGAGTGCGGCCGTGTGCATGGGGTGAGCCGTGCGCATGTCGCCACTTGTGAGCCTTCGTGTGAGTTGTTCAGCCATGGTTTGGGCCATGACTTGGACCATGGTTGGGCCTGGACCTGGGGAAGGTTCTGCCGAAGTGGCTCCGGCCAAAGGTGGCCGGAGGTGGAGGGCCGAAGGGCGCAAAGCTGCTGGTCGCGCGTAGGGGGCGGCGGCGGCTAGGGTAGTTGGGTGATGGTCTTGGGCCGATGGGTCGGTTCAATCGGGCCGGGTCGAGTTGGTCGAGTGTCGAGTCAAATATTTTAAGTCCGGTACGAGTTATTTTATTTATGGGTCGGGTGGTTTTATTTTAAAGTCCAAGTCATTTTATCGAGTCAAGTCAAACATTTTTAAGTCAAAATTATTCTTGGTCAAAATGATTTTTGGGTCAATGATTTTAAGTAAAAATTATTTTAAATTGTTAACTTTTTATGTAATTTGGATTTTAAGTCAAATTGTTAGATTTTGGACCGTTATTTTAAATGAGTTTTAAGCCTGTTTTGACGGTGTTGGGCCGAGTCTTTCAAATGGTTTCAAAGGGGTGATTCTTTTGTTGGGCCAAGTTTGAGTTGGGCTTAGTATTATTTTAAGTTTAGTTGAGGCTTTGGGCTTAGAGTTAGTGGGCCAGTCGCTTGAACCAGTCCTTGACCGGGCCGAGGAAATGTATAGGCCCATGAATGTATATTTAATTATATACGTAGTATGTTATGTATTTGAGTATGAAATGTTTAAAGGAAATCAAATATATATTGATGGGCCAAGCTTTTTAAATTTGCATGATTTTTATGAAATGCATGCATCATGAAAGTTTGTGAAATGTTATGAAGGAAAAATATTTTGAGGGATTGAAGTGATGTGGGGCAAAATTTAATGATGGGAGTTAACCGGGTATCCGGGCCCGGGGATCCCCTGTTTTAATGTATGAGCTTATGGATCCATGTGTGACATCATGATGAAGTGGCAGCATAGAGGTGTGACATATAGGGATCCCGAGGTAAGGTCGGATGAACCACACCGCCGCGTACATTGGTTTATAGATTTATCAATCGATTATGGCTCACACTTCATGGATACGACTCACATGTTCTTTTAAGTTATGTTATGCTTATGCCATGCCTTAATATATATGTGTTATACGATGAGGTTATGTATGACTGCATTATGATTCAATGTTTTAAGATCTTCCACGTACGCATGTCATGAAATTATGTTCCTATACGTATGTGCCTGCATGTGGTTTTATTATATGTACTTTGTTATTATCGGATAGAGCATGCTGGGCCTTTAGGCTCACTAGGTTTAAATGATGCAGGTGAGCATGATGCTGATTTTATTCCGACCGACGGTGAGGACCTCTGATGCTCCGCTGCGACTGTTACCCCGTGACCACTCAGTTATTTTATGCCATTGCTTTTAAACATGTTCAGTTTTCCGCAACCGTTTTTAAATACTCTGATTTTTATGTTAGCTTGTGCGATGTGGATTGGGGATACTTTAAAGTTAGTTTTGAACGGATGTTGGGATGATATTTTCAAATTCTTTAAGTTATGATTTTTATTTATAGCTTTTATTAAATGTTTATTCCACATCTGCCTTTAAAAAAAAATTTTTAGAGGTTTAGTGCGTTTCACACGCTACCACTGCGTACCAACATCTGAATGCTCACGCAACTCACTGATGTCTTCTTCGCTAATCCAAACGACGACGCTGATTAATTGTATGTAAAATCTGACACCCAGAAATCACAATTCCGTGACAAATCTTACTTAACAGATTTCTAGTCCTCACAGATGTTTAGTCTGTTGTCGCTGGATAACGCTGGATTTATGATCTATACGCTCGATGTTTCCCAAGAGTCGCGATTGGAGTTGAGCGATATTCCAATTTTCCGAGAGTTCCCAGATGTGTTTCCTGATGAGATCCCTGGATTCCCTTCGAGACGTGAGATCTATTTCAGCATAGAGTTGGTGCCAGGGACAGACCCGATTTCTAGAGCTCCGTATCGGTTGGCGCCAGCTGAGTTGAAGGAACTCAAGGATCAGTTGAGAGATCTTTTGGAGAAAGGCTTCATCAGATCGAGTATGTCGCCTTGGGGAGCTCCGATTTTGTTTGTGAAGAAGAAGGATGGATATATGAGGATATGTGTAGATTTTCGACAGTTGAACAAAGCAACGATCAAGAATTTGGGTTGACGAATGCCCCTGCTGTTTTCATGGATTTTATGAATCGCGTCTTTAGCGAGTATATCGATCGATTCGTGATTGTCTTCATAGATGACATCCTGGTGTATTCGAGGAGTTTCAGAGAGCATAAGGAGCATCTGAGATTGGTATTGCAGAAGTTGAGAGGCTCGCAGTTCTATGTCAAGTTTAGCAAGTGTGAAATTTTGCTGGATAGAGTAATCTTTTTGGGTCATGTCATATCTGCACAAGGGATTTCTGTGGATCCGAGTAAGGTCGAAGCAGTTCTTAACTGGGAGCGACCTAGGAATGTTTCTGAGATCCGTAGTTTCTTGGACTTGGCCGGCTATTATAGGCGTTTCATTGAGAAGGTTTCTTCGATAGAAAGGGCGATGACACAGTTGACTCAGAAAGACAGGAAGTTTGTTTTGACCGATGAGTGCGAGTCGAGTTTTCAAACACTCAAGGAGAAGTTGACCACTTCTCCTATGTTGGCTTTACCATCTGGATCTGGAGGTTTTGATGTTTGCTCCGATGCTTCTCTGAGTGGTTTGGGATGTGTCCTGATGCAGAACGGTTATGTGATAGTGTATGCGTCTCGAAAGTAGAAGCCTGTGTTGGAATTGGCAGCGATTGTTTTTGCCATGAAGATCTGGCGTCACTACTTGTATGGTGAGGAGTTTGTGGTGTACACCGACCACAAGAGTTTGAAGTATATCTTCACTCAGTCAGTTCTGAATATGAGACAGCGTCGGTGGATGGAGTTACTCAAGGATTTTGATTGTGAGATTCAGTACCAGCCTGGGCGGATGAACCTAATAGCCGATGCTTTGAGTAGGAAAGCCCAGCCTGCGATGCTAACATCTTTGAGAATCTCGAGAATCCATGAGCAGTTGAGTTCTTCTGGTTGGCGATTCCAGCCGAGTGATCAGTATTTCATAGTGTCTTCTATTCAGGTTGAACCACAGATTGTGATTGACATCAGAGAGGCACAGATGACTGATCCTTGGACTCTTCCATAGAGAACCTCTTAAGTATGGTATCGATGTAGGTAGCTTGGGTGAGTCCGAGCATCCGTTTAGATCTATCCCGATAGATCTGTATTCCAAGAATATAGGATGCTTCACCCATGTCCTTCATCAAAAATCTGCTAGATAAGCATACTTTAGTTGACTGCAGCATTCCTACATCATTCCCAATGAGTAGAATGTCATCAACATAAAGTACGAGGAACGTCACTGCACTTTTAACTACCTTCTTGTAAACACATGGCTCCTCAGGATTCTTGATGAAACCAAATTCCTTAATTGTTTCATCGAATCTCAGGTTCCAACTTCGCGATGCTTGTTTGAGACCGTAGATCGATCTCTGAAGCTTGCATACCTTATGCTCGCTTCCAACAGATGTGAAACCCTCAGGCTGCGTCATATAGATCTCTTCCTTAATGTTTCCATTAAGGAACGCAGTTTTCACATCTATTTGCTTATCTCATAGTCGTACCATGTGGCTATGGCTAACAAGATTCTAATTGACTTGAACATTGCGACTGGCGAGAAGGTTTCATCATAGTCAACACCTTGCCTTTGAGTGTAACCTTTCGCGACCAGTCGTGCCTTGTAGGTCATTACCTTACCATCAGGTCCAAGTTTCCTCTTGTATACCCATTTACACCCAATAGGAACAATTCCTTCGGGAGGGTTAACAAGAGTCCAAACTTGGTTAGCATGCATCGAGTCAAACTCAGACTGCATGGCTTCAAGCCATAAATTAGAATCTGCATCGAAAATTGCCTCCTTGAAAGTTCTTGGATCAGATCCAACAACTTGATCACCTTGATCATCTTCAAGGAGAAAACCATATCTCTCAGGAGCCCTAGGAACCCTTTCGGATCTCCTAGGTGCGACCATTTCTGGTACTGGCTCTGGAGGTGCGGGAGACTCACCTGGTACTTCGATTGGATCTTGAACCTCTTCGAGTTCTACTATTTTGCCCTTTCTATCAAGTAGAAATTCCCTTTCCATAAAGGTGGCATTCCTAGAAACAAACACTTTTGTTTCGCTGGGATAGTAGAAGTAGTATCCAATGGAATTATTTGGATACCCAATGAAGTAGCATAAGATGGATCTCGTATCCAGCTTATCTCCCACTGTCTGCTTCACGTAAGCAGGACATCCCCAAATCCTCATAAATGAGTACTTGGGTAGTTTGCCCATCCATATCTCATATGAGGTCTTATCCACTGCCTTGGTGTGGACATTGTTCAACAACATTACCGCCGTTTCGAGCGCATAGCCCCAAAACGACGTAGGAAGCTCAGTGAAGCTCATCATAGATCGAACCATGTCTAACAGGTCCGATTACGACGCTCCGCTACACCATTGAGCTGTGGTGTGGCCGGAGGGGTCCGACTGTGCGAGAATCCCATTCTCTTTTACGATAGTCTTGAAATTCAGCACTTAAGTATTCACCACCTCGATCAGATCGAAGTGCTTTAATACTTTTGCCTAATTGATTTTCACTTCAGCCTTGAATTCTTTGAACCTTTCAAACGGATTCAGACTTGTGCTTCATTAGTACAAATACCCATACCTTGAGTAATCATCGGTAAAGGTGATGAAGTACGTGTGACCGTATTTAGTACCAATACTAAACGGACCGCAGACATTAGTATGGATCAAATCCAATCCTTGCAGTTCCTCCTCCAATGCCCAGCCTTGTGGCAGTGGTGGCAAACATCCTCAGACTTGTTCGGCTTTGAAGCCTTTGCCTTTGGCTTCTTGGCGGACTTTTCCTCCTTCACAGGAGCAGAACGCTTCTTGCTCTTGCGTCTGGGTCCCTTCTTCGCAGAGGAAGAAGAACCCAGAAGGAGGACGGGTTTGTCCTTCTTTATGGTCCCTTCAAACACTATAAGCATGTTAACCACCTCTTCAAGGATGGCTGCCAGTTTGTTCATTTTGAAGTTGACCACAAAGGGGTCAAATGCAGTAGGCAGTGAGAGGAGAAGTACATCCACCGACAGCTCGTGTGGAAGTGCGATATCAAGGCCCGACAGCTTTTCAACAAGCCCAATCACACGAACCCCATGCTCGCGGACCGAAGTCCCATCGCGCATGTGGCTTGTCATAATCTCCTTGACAGCCGTGAACCTTTCATGTCGAGAGTTCTCCCCGTACAGTTCTTTGAGATGAAAAAGTATGTCAGAAGCATACTTTGTCTTCTCAAAGCGCCTTTGCATTTCGTTGGACATCGATGCCATCACATAGCATCGAGCTTTAACCTCGTCGTCCCACCATTGTTTAAGCGTTACCAGCTCCTCAGGGCTGATATCGGCAGGGACTTCCTTCGGAGGACTCTTCTCTATCGCATAAAGAAGTTTCTCCGAAGCCAATACAAGATTGAGGTTGCGGAGCCAGTCTTGGTAGTTCAGACCGGTGAACCTGTTGCTATCCAGTATAGCAGCGAGCGGGTTTTTCATCGAAACCATTTTATAATGCAGTAATACTGAAAAGGAAAGCAGACATACATCACTAACTATATATAAAATAATCGCTAAGACATAAAACAAGATCGTTAAGTTTTATGAATTACCCTCCCACTATTTTAACAATTTCACCACCCTCTAATGAAATCGAGAAAACAGGTTTCTTTAGTGGGTACACGGAGCCCAATCAAGCGATCATGGACCCAAATAATATCAGCCATCCATGACCCCCAAAAGGTAGTTTCCGATTGCAACCGGCGCAACCTCCATGTATTCACCTCACGTCCAGTAAGGGCCCAATAATATGACGCCTTTTACTATCACGTGTCAAGATGACCCATCAATGTTGAGTCGTGAAGGACGGTTCCCTTATTGTCCCCAATAATATGAGCCAACGTTAAAGGGAGTTCCAACCGAACTCACAATGAGTGTCAATGGCGTGGACAGCTTTCCGGCATACATGACCCCCTCAATAATATGAGCCGGGCCATGTATACGGGTAGCATCGACGTACACCCATTGTTGATGGAAGGTAGGGATAATTTAAACAAATTTAAATACCCTTTAGTTTATCGAATAAACATTTATCTTGATATAAGTTTTAAATCAAATTTAAAACGAGGGATTTTATTTTGAAAAACATTTTGGTCTCATGCATATTTAAATCTAATTTAAAACATGCAAACATGCGGATTCAATTAAACTATATATCAACATATATAAAGTAAACATTGGGATGATCGATCGCGAGAGCTATGCGGTCCGTGGTTGCCAGCCACGGACCTGGGTCCAATCCTAGGGGTAATGCAATATGCAATGCAATCCTATTACAATGCTTTCCGATTTTACAGATCTTCGGTCTTAAATAACTTTGATCGTCATTATCCACCGTCTTCGGATGTCCTCCCACTAAATCTAGTAATTTACATTTAAATTGCTATGACAGATAAGGGATACATTGGTCAAGGGGTGGCGCCGTGGCCTTTTTTTTTCAAAAATTTTATTTGCTTCGATCTGAAAATTGAGAGATTGGATACAATATGGCACAATTGTATTGATCAGATCCGAACCTTGGCTCTGATTTCACTGTTGGGGAACCGCGGCGGATCCGGATCACGCCTCCCGACGGGGCAGCGGAAGAACAAAATTTGGCCGGGAGATGACCAATACAATTCAATAAACATGCAGGCTATGACATTCATAGGGTGTTTCTCGTGGTTACCTTTCTGGCAACTCGTGCCTGGCTCCGACCAGTTTCGCGAGGAAACCGGCACTTCACGGTAGGCGGTGGTAGATAACGTCAAGTCCACGACCGGATACGAGACTCTTTCGTCAGCCTGCACTAGAAGGCCTGACGAGATCGGCGCGGACGGATTCTCCTCGAAATATTGGCCGGAACAATTTCCGGCGAACGGCGGCGGCGGCGGCGGCGACTAGCGGCGGCGGCGGCGGCGTGAGGAGAGGAAGGGAGGCGGCGCTTATTGCTAGGTTTAGGGTTTAGTTGTGAGTTGATTTGTCTAGTATGTTGATTAAAGCCTAAGTCTATATTAAATAGACTTAGTGATGGACTTGGACCGGCCCAACGCGCCCGGGTCCAACGGATGAACATTCAGTTCATCCCCATCACCGTGACTTCATCGTAACTCCGATCGCCGATCAGATCGGACCGATCGACTCAGTTTCCAAAAATGAATACTATGATCTGAAAAACCATTTTTCAGAACCCCAGTGCAAAATGACCGTTTTGCCCCTCAACAGCGGGAAATCACGATTTGACCCCTGTTGACTTTTAGGAAGTCGCACTCCCAAAATCCTCTTCTCATGCTCAACACATTGAGCTCAGTATCCGTGCGGGAATCTCGAATCCAGTACTTGTGTGACCCTCAATGTTTCAGGGATATAGCTAGCCGTGGGCCCACAACCATTGTGGCTCCGGAATCACAATTCCGGACTTGCCCATCGGATCATGGTAAGAGCGTCTAGCAACATCGCCCCATGATATCCTAGGTATCACTGATAGTGCCTGCAAGAACCAGTTGGTCATGGTTAGCATACAGTACGGTCCTTTCAATCCATATATCCCGATCAGATCAACGACCATTGGTAAATCGAGAGTCGCTAAAGATCCGATAGCTATGCATACATCTTGGAGATCGAATAGTGACATCACGAGTGTAACTAGGTAAACCCATTTACCTAAAACACTTCTAGTACTCTGGCCAGAGATTTATACACTATTATTCCCTCAGATAGCATAGGATATCCACGCATGTCTGCGAGCGGTGAATCCTCGACAACGATGCATCGACTCCTACATGCATCGGGGTCTCACCCAATCCCACCGCCTGATGACCCCAAGTGAGTCGGCAAACGAGTCAAAGTGAGACGCCTATCATGTAGAGTCTCAATGACGTTTCGAGTCGTGAGGACTAATCAGTACAACCAAGACCTCGGACTTGTCCACTCGACAAATGGTAACCACTTGGAAAGTCCGAACGAGGGTAGTTCGATAGATCACCAGGTCACTATCTATCTGCATGCTCAGAACATCACAATGTTCCCTACCAATGAAACATGGTACTTCGCATCGCAGATACTAGTCTCTAGCTCGGGCGGCCTTATCCTTATTTTGACGGCCCAATCGATTAGGAACTTGTTCAGAATACACAGTGACTATTAGATGTATTTCATGATAGCCGTCATACCCACTATCACATCTAACATACACTTTAGCGTATTCTAGGTCTTTACTCAACGCAATTGTTAATCATCATACAACACAATGAAAGTAAATAATGCCATATAAATAAATGCGAATATCATATATAAAGATTGTTTCATACAAGAGTCTATAAACCCACACGCCACAAGTTGGCTAGTTGGGCATCTACTCTAACATCTAGGTCATGTTTCCTTAAATAGGATGAACAAGTTGATTAGGAGTGACATGTTTAATATGTCTGATATCACAAAATTGCCCTTCACGGGCAAGCCTGAACGTGCTCAAGGCCTATTGGCTTTGATCCATACTGATGTGTGTGGCCCACTTAGCATTGGTACTAAGTCCGGTCACAACTACTTCATCACCTTTACCGATGATCACTCTAGGTATGGGTACTTCTACTTAATGAAGCACAAGTCTGATACTTTGAAAGGTTCAAAGAATTCAATGCTGAAGTAGAAAACCAATTGGGAAAAAGTATTAAAACACTTCGATCCTATCGAGGTGGAGAATACTTAAGTGCCGAATTTCAAGACTATCTTAAATAGAATGAGATTCTCTCACAGTGGACCCCTCCGGCCACACCACAGCTCAACGGTGTAGCGGAGCGTCGTAATCGAACCTTGATGGACATGGTTCGATCTATGATGAGTTTCACTGAACTTCCTGCTTCGTTTTGGAGCTATGCGCTCGAAAAGACCGTAATGTTGTTGAAAAATATCCACACCAAGGAAAGTGGATAAATCTCCATATGAGATATGGATGGGCAAGCCACCCAAGTACTCATACTTGAGGATTTGGGGATGTCCTACTTACGTGAAGCAGACAGTGAGAGATAAGCTGGATAATAGATCCATCTTATGCTACTTCATTGGGTATCCAAAGAATTCTATTGGATACTACTTCTACTATCCCAATGAAACAAAAGTGTTTGTTTCTAGAAATGCCACCTTTCTGGAAAGGGAATTTCTACTTGATAGAAAAGGCAAGATAGTAGAACTTGAAGGTTCGAGAACCAACTGAAGTACCAAGTGAATCTCCCAAACCTAAAGAAACAATCCTTGATATGGACACACCTAGGAGATCTGAAAGGGTTCCTAGGGCTCCTGTTAGATATGGTTTCCTCCTTGAAAATGATCAAAGTGATCAAACTGTTGGATGTGATCCAAGAACCTTCAAGGAGGCAATTTCCGATGCTGATTCTAATTTGTGGCTTGAAGCAATGCAATCTGAGATTTACTCAATGCATTAAAACCAAGTTTGGACTCTTGTGAATCCTCCTGAAGGAATAGTTCCTATTGGGTGTAAATGGATATACAAGAGAAAACTTGGGCTTGATGGTAAGGTACTGACCTACAAGGCGTGACTGGTCGCGAAAGGTTACACTCAAAGACAAGGTGTTGACTATGATGAAAATTTTTCACCAGTCGCAATGTTCAAGTCAATTAGATCCTACTAGCCATAGCGCATGGTACGACTATGAGATATGACAAATGGATGTGAAAACGCGTTCCTTAATGGAAACATTAAGGAAGAGATCTATATGACGCAGCCTGAGGGTTAAAAATGCTGTGACATTCCTTGTACATTATGTTGATGACATTCTACTCATTGGGAATGACGTAGGAATGCTACAGTCAACTAAAGTATTGTTGTCTAGTAGATTCTCGATGAAGGACATGGGTGAAGCATCCTATATTCTAGGAATACAGATCTATATAGATAGATCGAAAAGGATGCTTGGACTCACCCAAGAAACCTACATCGATACCATACTTAAGAGGTTCTCTATGGAAGATCCAAGAGAGGACAACTACCTATGTGCCACGGGGTCACTCTATCTAAGTCTATGTGTCCGAAGACTGATGAGGAGATAGAGAGTATGACATGTGTGCCATATTGAAACGTACTAAAGCTCTAAATTTTTTTTTGAAGCAGATGTGGAATAAATATTTGATAAAAGCTATCAATAAAACCATAACTTAAAATATTAAAATAGCATCTCAACATCCGTTTAAAACTAGCTGCAAAATATCCTCAATCCACATCGCATAAGCTAACATAAAAATCAGAGTATTCAAAAATGTTTGCGGAAAGCTGAACATGTCTAAAAGCAATGACATAAAACAACGGAGTGGTCACGAGGTAACAGCCGCAGCGGAGCATCAGACGTCCTCACCGCCGGTCGGAGTAATATCAGCATCATGCTCACCTGTACCATTTAAACCTAGTGAGCCTAAAGGCCCAGCATGCTCTATCCGATAATAACAAGGTACGTATAATAAAACCACATGCAGCCACATAAGTGTAGGAACATAATTTCATGACATGCGTGCTTGAAAGATCTTAAAACCTTGAATCATAATGCTACCGTACATACTTCATCGTATAACATATATATTAAGGCATGGCATAAATATAACATAACTTAAAAGAACAAGTGAGTCGTATCTATGAAGTGAGAGCCATAATTCGATTGATCAATCTATAAACCAACGTACGTGGCGGTGTGATTCACCCCGATGTCACACGAGGATCCCTATATGTCACACCTCTGTGCTGCCACTTCACCATGATGTCACACATGGATCCATAAGCTCATACATTAACAGGGGATCCCCGGGATCGGCTACCCGGCTAACTCCCATCATTAAACTTGCCCCACAACACATCAATCCCTCAAAACTATTTTTCATTCATGCCTTAACATACTTAAACTTTCATGATGCATGCTTTCATTATCTATAAACCAACGTACGTGGCGGTGTGATTCACCCCGATGTCACACGAGGATCCCTATATGTCACACCTCTGTGCTGCCACTTCACCATGATGTCACACATGGATCCATAAGCTCATACATTAACAGGGGATCCCCGGGATCGGCTACCCGGCTAACTCCCATCATTAAACTTGCCCCACAACACATCAATCCCTCAAAATATTTTTCATTCATGCCTTAACATAACTTAAACTTTCATGATGCATGCTTTCATAAACTCATGCAACTTTAAAAAATCTTGGCCCATCAATATATATTTAATTTCCTTAAAACATTTCATAATCAAATACATAGCATAATACGTATATAATTAAATATATATTCATGGGCCTATGCATTATTTTCCTCGACCCGGTCAAGGACTGGCTCAAGCGACTGGCCCACTAATTCTAAGCCCAAAGCCTCCACTAGACATAAATAATACCAAGCCCAACTTAAAATTTGGCCCAACAAAAAGAACCACCCTTTTAAAAATCATTTGAAGGACTCGGTTCAACATCGTCATAACAGGCTTAAAACTCAATTAATATAATGGCCCAAAATCCAACAATTTGACTTAAAATCCAATTTACTTAAAAATTTAACAACTTAAAATAACTTTTGACTTAAAATCATTGACCCGAAATCATTTGACCAAGAATAAATTTTTTATTTAAAAAGTTGACCTGACTCGATAAAATGACGCGGACTTTAAAGTAAAACTACCCGGCCCAAAAATAAAATAACTCGGAGCGGACTTAAAATATTTGACTCGACACTTAATAAACTCGACCCGACCCGATTGAACCGACCCATCGGCCCAAACGAACCGGCCCAAGCCCATCTCCCAATTACCCTAGACCAAAAACACACACACAACATGCTGCCGCCGCGACCAGCAGTTACTTATCACGTTCGTTCTCCATGCTCCGGCCACCAATGCCGGAGTCCTTCCGGATGGACCACCCCGAGGTCCAGACGGTTCTAACCTGACCGACCTTGGCTCAAATCGTTGGCTAACCAGGGAGAACTGGTCGCTTCAATTGGACGCTCCAGCCATGCTGCGCCGTTGCGAGCACCTGCTGGTATTCGCGTTTTTTGTCCCTGCTCCGGCCACCAATGCCAGAGCACTTCCGACTGGACGACCCCCAGGTCCAGGCGGTTCTAACGTGACCAACTTTTCCTCAAACCGTGGCCTAACCATGGAGAACTAGTCGCTGCAAGTGGACGTACCAGCCATGCTGCGCGCCGTCGCGACCACCTCCTGGTTCTCACGATCGTTCTCCATGATCCGGCCACCACTACCGGATCCCTTCTGGCTGGACCACCCCCAGGTCCAGACGGTTCTAACGATACAAGCCACAGCCCCAACCGTGGTCGCACGAGAGCGCACGACCCTGGAGAAGACGACGCACCGCGCAGCCACAGAACACACAGCAGAAGGTGTTTTGCATGCAGCAACTGGTTCGACCCTTAATCTCCCACTTCGAAACACTACAAGCCACCCCTAGGACCACCATGAACCCCTTAAGGTCGAGCCATAACCCCTCAAGCAGTCCATCAACCGAAGCCATGCAAGAAAGTTCAAAAACCGTGAGATGCACATGAAACGATACGTGATCATGGACATGGATGCAAAGATCTGAAACATTCACATAAAAGTCATGCATAAACTTTGTAAAACAGTGTATTATGATCTAACTGGTGAGAAAAGAAAGAATAAAACATGCCTTGATCGAAAAAAAAGTGAAGATACGCGTTACCGGAGCGGAGGACAATTGGGTAGACCAACACCTTTGAGTTTCAATACAAACTTTGCAAGTTTCGGCCACCTAGGGGGGAGAAGAGGCTGAATTCGGCTGATGAGTGGGGAGGGTTTAGGTTAATTTTCGAAATTGTGGTGAAGGGTGAGTGAAAAGTGTACAAAAAGGCCCTTCCCACTTGTTTAATTAAGGAAATAAAATGCCTATTACAATACTAACCCTCCTCTAATTACAAAGGCTTAAAAATATTTAAAGTTCAGACTTAAAGCCTTTAATTTTCGTAATATGTGGCCTCTCAAATTTAAAAGTGTAGTAAAAGTCATAAAAATAGCCCGCATAGGTGAAAAACGGGTTCCCCTCGATAATCGTGCATAAAATCTCATTTGTTTGGAAATGGTGCATAAAATAAAAATATTTTGCTTTAAAATATGTCTAAGGGCTAAAACATTTAAATATTTTTGATTTGGTCGTCTCCGGACTCGTCCCCGCTTACCGGACTCAAACCGTACCGTAAAGTGACATGCACAAAGTAAAACATAAAATCATCATATAATCACATAAATGACATGAAAATCATACTAACATAAGGTTTTCCCCTAGTCATGCACTCATTTCTACGTAATCTGGATTTCGGGATGTTACACATATGCCTCGGCAATAGGTAGTATTATGTATGGTATGGTCTCAACTAGACCGGATGTCGTATATGCTCTGAGTGTCACGAGATGCTACCAAGCAAATCCCATCCAAATGCATTGGAAGGCCGTGAAAGATATTCTTACGTACTTACGAAGGACTAACAATATGTTCATGGTCTGTGGGGGTGGTGAACTAAAATTGGAAGGCTACACTGTTCTAGCTTCCAATGCGATGTGGACGATTCGAAGTCAACCTCTGAATTTGTATTCATGATCAATGGTGGTGCTGTCTCTTGGAAGAGTTCCAAACAAGACACCATCGCGGATTCAACCACTGAGGCTGAGTACATCGCAACATCAGCTGCTGCTAAAGAGGCGGTTTGGATAAGGAATTTCGTCCAAGAGTTGGGCGTAATCCCTGAAGGAGTTGGTACAGTCCCGGTGTACTGTGACAACACAGGTGCCATTGCGTAAGCAAAGGAACCTAGGTCTCACCAAAGATCCAAACACATACTGAGGAAATACCACATAATACGGGATATTGTGGCTAGAGGTGACATAGCAGTTGAGAGAGTCGCATCTGCAGACAACATTGCTGATCCACTTGCGAAGCCCTTTCCAGGACCATTGTTTGAAAAACATCACGAAGCAATGGGACTGCGTCTGATGAGTAGTTGGCTTTAGGGCAAGTGGGAGATTGTTAGAGTAGGTGCCCAACTATCCAACTTGTGGCGTGTGGGTTCTTGTTGACTCTATGTAAAACGATCTTTATTTATGAAATTCGCATTCTTTTATGGCATTATATATCTTTATTATTATGATTACAATTGTTGGATAAAGACCTTGAATGCACTATAGTGTATGTTAGATGTGATAGTGGTTATGATGGCTATCATGAAACACATCTAATATCACCGTGTATTCTGAACCTGTTCCTAGTCAATTAGGCCGTCCAAAAGAGGATAAGGGCCGCCCGAGCTTGAGACTAGCATATGCAATGTGAAGTACCACGTTTCATTGGTAGGGAACATTGTGATGTTCTGAGCATGCAGATGGATAGTGACCTGGTGATCTATCGAACAACCCTCGTTTGTACTTTCCAAGTGGTTACCATTTGTCGAGTAGATTAAGTCCGAGGTCTTGGTTGTATAGATTAGTCCTCATTAATCGAAACATCATTGAGACTCTACATGATAGGTGCTTCACTTTGAACCGTTTATCGACTCAATTGGGGTCATCAGGTGGCGGGGTTGGGTGAGGTCCCGATGCATGTAAGAGTCGATGCTTCGTTGTCGAGGATTCATCGCTCGTCCTTGTGCATGGATATCCTATGCTATCTGAGGAGATAATAGTGTGATAAATCTCTGACCAGAGTAATAGATATGTTTTGGGTAAATGGGTTTACCTAGTAACACATGCGATGTCACTATTTGATCTCCAAGATGTATGCATGGTTATTGGATCTCAAGCGACTCTCGATTTACCAATGGTCGTTGATCTGATCGAGATATTTGTGTTGAAAGGACCGTACTGTACGCTAACCATGACCAACTGGTTCTTGCAGGCACTATCAGTGATACCTAGGGGATCATGGGGTGATGTTGCTAGACGCTTTACCATGATCCGATGTGTTAGTCCGAAAATGTGGTTTCGGAGTCACAAATGTTGTGAGCCCACGACTAGCTGTATCCCTGAACCATTGAGGGTCACACAAGTACTGGTTTCTCAATTCCCGTACGGAAATTAAGCTCAATTTGTTGAGTATAGTAGGAGGAAGGATGGAAGTGTGACTTCCTAAAATTAAATAGGGTGGAATGCAATTTCCTTAAACTTGGACTAGTTTGACTATCCTTAAAGCTTATAGGGGCCTAACTGCTATTTTCGATTAGGTGGTCCAAAAAATTGTTTTCACATCATAATGCTCAGTTTTGTAAATTGTGTAGATCGGTTCGATTAGATCGTCGATCGGGATTATGATGAAGCATAGTGATGGACTTGAAACAAATTTACACCTGGGCCTGGGCCCGACCCAGGCCCATTAACTTGGTTTGAGCCCATGAAAAATCTATAAATAGGGGCCCTGGGGTATTCATTTGAGACACACCAAAAGCTTCTCAGCTAATATTTTCTCCCTTCCTCTCCTCCCCCCTTCGCCGCCGTCGCCAGCCGCCGTCGTCAGAATTTATTCCGACCATTCCGGCGAGGAGATTCCATCCGTGAAAATTTCATCGGTTTTCTAGTGCAAACCGGCGAAGGAGTTGAGATTCCGGTCGTGGACCGGATTAGGAGGCCGTAGCTGTTCAATCGTTGAAGTGCCAATTTCCCCGTGGAATTGGTCGGAGCCAGACGCCTAGACGCCATCAAGGTATATTCTAAACATTCTATGAATGTTTTTATTGTTATACAGGTGTATTGACCGTTCCCGGGCTCCAAATTTTTTATTCTTCCGCTGCGCCCTAGGAGCGGCATCCGGATCCGCCGCTGCGCCAACACCAACAAGGTCACACATCAACTATTGTCTAAAAAAACCTAGGAAAAACCAAAAACAAAAATTAATGAATCAATAGATTATATTTCCAGTGATTCTAGCACCACCACCAAAGACGACGCAGAATCCGAGAATGAAATCCCTTCAAAAGGAATTTGCCATTTATGCGTAATCTCCATAGATAAAAAGGAGGCAATCCTAGACATTGTACAACCAATTCCAGATCCAGACACTTAAAAACAATATCTTAACAAATTAAAAGATTTAATTATCGACGAAGAAAGTTCATAGATTATATTTCCAGTGATTCTAGCACCACCACCAAAGACGACGCAGAATCCGAGAATGAAATCCCTTCAAAAGGAATTTGCCATTTATGCGTAATCTCCATAGATAAAAAGGAGGCAATCCTAGACATTGTACAACCAATTCCAGATCCAGACACTTAAAAACAATATCTTAACAAATTAAAAGATTTAATTATCGACGAAGAAAGTTCAAAACGTAATCCTATTAAAGAACACTTCAGTTTAAGTACTTTATTTGATAAATACCCTCTTCCATTGGGGAATGGGGGGGACCTTCTCCAGGTAAACCTCCTAGAGTACAGTGTAATTCGTTGAAATTCATAAGGGGAATTTTTGAGACCAAATGGCATTACGTTCCATTCGTAATGTCCAAAAGGTACTGTGAAGGATGTTTTATAGCGGTCAGATTCTGTAATCTGGATTTGTCAGAATCCTGATTTTAAGTCGAATTTGGAGAATATTTTTGCTGAATGTAATCTATTAATTAAGTGTCTTTTATTTGGTATTGGGTATCATATCCATTGCAAAACTTTGTTTAGGGGTTAGTAATTGATGACGAGTCGGGGTGGGTACACCTCTTTCTAATTCTGCTTGTTTGACAACATAAAACGCAGAACAACTCCAAGGTGATTTGGAGGGTCGGATGATTTTTGTTGTTAAATATCTTGGATTTCTTTATGACAGTGTTGTAGGAATTCTTGATTAATTTGTATAGGTCTGGCTTTTGTTGGTATATTTGTTTCAGTGAAACTTTTTCGTAAGGGAGAGAAACCACATGTCTTTTTCTGTCCCAAAAGGCATGTGGAAGCTCATGACAGATTTCTTCATTATTTGTTTTTTGAGATTACTGATATTTTGTTTGGTTTGTGGTGTAGATAGTTGGTCATAAATTTGGAGATAAGAAATTTCTTCTTTTAAGGAGTATATATGCTTGTTGGATCTGTTTATATAGATCAGAATATAAGTTTTTGATTCACACAAAATCTGTTACTATTGTACTAATGCTCTACGTGACATGCGAATCTTGCTAAGTCTGGAGTAGATATGAAGATATCCAAACTGGAACAGTAAGAGGATGCCTGAGCTGAACTGGTCAAAGATATCTAGCTGTAACAGTAAGGAGACGTCCAAGCTGGTTCAGTAGTTTATTTCTAGAATGCAGGGAACACCAAGCTGTTTCACCGGCATGGAGCAGGAGCAGCACAAAGATCAAGCGCAGAGTATTTTGAAGAGCAGAGTTCAAGTGCAGAGAGATGAAGTGCAGAACGGCTCAAGCGCAGATCAAGTGCAGTGTACAAGTGTGGTTTTCAAGTGCAGAGCGGAGCTGTTTTAGTGAGAGGCTAAACGAGTTCGAGGTAATCCCCACTATTGGAGCAGAGGAAGAATCTGTATGCAAGGGGTACTCGATAAGTCTCGATTGATCCAAGATGGTATGGGTAGATGCGAGCTGGATGGGCACACTGCCACGACTCAGCATTCATACAGAAGAACTCTGAAGCAGATCAGCTTGGGGAACAGCTCAAATGAAGAATCTGTCCAGATACAGAGGGCAGATTAGAGACCAGCTGGTTAAGGTCAAACCAGCTGGACAAGATGTTCAAGAGCATATCAAGGAAGGAGGGACTCTATCTAGCAAAGTCATGAACAATCATAAAATGGGGAAGAAAATTTTCTAGATAGAGGAACTCTAAGCTCTGAAGATGATGAAGATCAGCTCAAGAACAGATGACAAGAGCAAATCAGAAAAGTTGCTCAAGAGCGGTTGCAAACGAGAGAAGAAGAAGAGAGAGCTGAACAGCTTGATGAAGCAACCGGCTCGAAGTAAAGGCCAGCTCAGTGCAAACTAGAACGGAGGAAGCTTGCAAGCTGGTTAAAGTCAAACCAGCTTGGATAGCATGATTGATGCTATCAAATCTATGAGCAAAGCGATTTGAATACAATGCTATACGACAAATGCTTTTCAGTATTCAAATTTATTTGCTTGTATGGTCTTCTCAAAGTACAGTGCTCACGTGCTTAAAGTGAAGAAAATCATGCAATGCATTTAAAGACAAAGGTCGCAAAGTACAACAATTTCAGAAGACTTTTCAAACGGCTACTACTTTGTGTCCAATGGATATAACTCAGCATCAGGCTATATATAGAGCACAACACAAGCAACTAAAGATGATGAGAGTGCTAAAGAACGAAGTCAAAAAAGGGTTGTGCAAACCAAAATGTAAAAGAAGAAAGCACAACCCTGGGAAGACAATGAAAAACCAGCTCGGATAGGAGCACTTCCTAGTGTGTGAGATTTTATATTTGAGAGATCACAATATACACTGTAAATCTCACACACGATTCACTCACATATATTTGAGATAGCTGATTTAGATTAGTTGAGTGAATAAAAAAAAACGAATTTCATTGTAGTCTTTGGACAGAGATGTTAAACAAGTCTAGTTGTCTTTTGCACTGAGACGTTAAAGAAGTGTGCATAGCCTTTCTCACTGAGGCATAAAAGAAGTTAAGTTAGACACGCGTAGCTTGCGGGCTGGTGTGCAGTGGTGTGGCTAGGAGTTCTTGCGGCTGCTGGTCGTAGGAGTGGATTGCAGCTAGGGTCCTTGTAACCAAGTCTTCTAGTGGAAACTTCCCATTGAGGAAGAAGGGGAGAAGTAGGAGATTCAGCTCCGAACTTCCATAAACAAATTGCAGCGTATTTTCTTCACTATTTTCCGCACTTACATTCATACGCATAAGCATGATTGTTTAATATGCATAAAACTGTTTAAAGAGCTTTCGATTATAAGAGTTCAGTTTGAGTTGTTTTCCGCATGATTTTAATTCATAACTCAATCTGTATCTCGGTGCACTAACATTCAAGAACACTGAGCTATTGTAGCTCAAGTTAAAGAAACCAGGCTGCTCGTGTTAAACCAGATTGAAAAGGAGCTGATAATCTGGATCAGCTCGTAGAGCTGTTGGTCCAGATTCACGACGATCTGGTTTCATAAGTTTCGTGCTGATTTTCCAACTCCTTAAATTTTTTGTACGTAATTTACGGGGTTGGTGTCTAGGCGGTTTGAGAGCTTACGTGAGCTGTGGCAGAACTCACGGACACCTCCCTCGGTTTTATGACCCCAACAAGTGGTATCAAAGCATTTGTACGATCTGGTACCCTGGGATTTTGGGACCAACAATTGATATCAGAGTAGGTTTTTCTTGAAAAATGCATTTATTTTCGAAAATTTTAAAACAGTTTTAAAATAACTCATGCTCTACTAGTCCTTTTAGTCGAAATCTTGTCTATGTTAAAATTTTTAAGGCTTTCAAAACTCACTCTGTAAAGATAGGGGGAGTAATGACTATTGAATTGCAGAGCAATTTCTCGAAAGGAAAGAGCGGCAACATCTCTTCTGTTGAGCTGACAGATTGCGTGAGATCTGTGGACGCCAAGACCCCTTACGCTGGTTTCGCTGAAAGAATAGCGACTATAACAGTGTTCGGGAGAAGCAGAAGAGATTCTGTGAATTCAATGGCCATTTATCATTTATTCTGGATAGATTAGATTTTCACAGTGACATAGATCTTGTTGTTAAAATCTCATACATGCATACTGTTTTCACAAACTGTTTCCCCAAAACATTTTACTTTAGAAAATAAAATTACACCATGCTCTGTTGAGGGGGAGTTTTTGTTTTAATCTTAAGGGGGAGACCTGATTTCGAAACCTTTTTGATTCCCACAAAAAGGGGGAGAAATATTTTTGAGTACAAACATACCTGCATATGTTTATTCAGATTTTGTGTAAATGAAAAAGGGGAGATTTTTGGATCTGTTTATACAGATCAGAATCTAAGTTTTGATTCACACAAAATCTGTTACTATTGTACTAATGTTCTATGTGACATGCGCATCTTGCTAAGTCTGGAGTAGACCTGAAGATATCCAAACTGGAACAGTAAGGGGACTCCTGAGCTGAATTGGTCGAAGATATCTAGCTGGAACAGTAAGGGGACGTCCAAGCTGGTTCAGTAGTTTACTTCCAGAATGCAGGAAACACCAACCTGGTTCACCGGCCTGGAGCAGGAGCAGCACGAAGATCAAGCACAGAGTATTTAGAAGAGCAGAGTTCAAGTGCAGAGAGATGAAGTGCAGAACGGCTCAAGCGCAAATCAAGTGCAGTATATAAGTGTGGTGTTCAAGTGCAGAGCGGAGCTGTTTTAGTGGGAGGCTAAACGAGTTCAAGGTAACCCCCACTATTGGAGCAGAGGAAGAATCTGTATGCAAGGGGTACTCTATAAGTCTCGATTGAGCCAAGATGGTATGGGTAGATGCGAGCTGGATGGGCACACTTGTCAGGACCGGTGCGCTAAATCATAGATTAATAGCACAATTAATCTTAATCACACGTAATCATAGGAATACGGGCTAAAAATTTTTGTTTTGGGCCTGAACTAACATCAATTCTTAAAAATACAACATACTCAAAATAGGGATTTCGACTCAAAATCCAACAACAGCAATAGCAACACGTACAGGTAAAGTACAAATACGGATCCCCAAATACATAATCACGCAGGGCATCCCCTGGTTCAATACGTATATATAACTGGGACTCAAAACGGGGATATACCAGCTGACGCTCCACTGGGTCCAACTGGATTACCTGCAGATCCTGCAAAGTCCAACACGGACAAAAGCAGCCCAAAAACAGGGAAATAAACGAGGTCAAACCTCAGTACTAAGAGCCTCTATAAAACCAGCTAACATATAAAACATGCAATATCTTAAGCGTGCAATGCATGATCCGGGTACCATGAAAGCTCATCAGGTATCAACAACAATCCACGCCCAAAGCTCGGCAGTGAATCAATAAAGTAGTGGCCACAACGCACATGGAATCATGGGAGCTCCTTCACATGAAGTACCAGTAGCTTGCAATCTAATCTTTCAATCTCAACCCACTAGTGTCATTCATGCTAGCTGAGGGATGGGTGCTATCCAAGCGAAACTCAGGGCAATCGACAAACCTCACAGCAGGGAGTCGAGGATACGGTAGCCACCCGACACCTCAATCATTTCATTTTCTCAAAAACATTAGAATCATCATACTGGTACTATCAATCGATCGGTTCTCTATTAGATCAGGCTCAATATGATATGCGTGTATGCAAGACAGATTTCAGCTCACCATAAACGTAATAAATAACACATAGACAATCAGAACAGAGAACCACAATTATCTGCACAGCTAGGCAACTTCAGCTAGCACATATACACGGCAGATCACGCCACACAACAGCTAACATCACGCAGAAAATATTAACATGATTATATCAAAGCTGCTAGTATAAGCTCAATCGTACCTCAAACTCGTACAAATACTACCTCAACAGATCTCACAAGGGCACACGCTCAGTGGCTCATGCACGAGAACACAGCTCCAACAGTTCTATGCGAACACCTAACAGAAGCTGCCCGAACAATCATGTTGCAACCACCTACTCAGCCACACCTAAACAGCTCAGGGATAACTATACTGGAACAGATTTGGGTGCTACCAATAACTAAACCCAACCAATACCTCAAACAAGATAACAATCTCTAATCGAAACTCAGAATAGGAAGAAATCACTTACCCAAAGCTGCTTAAGCGCGAAAGAACTACTGGCCAACAATCGCGAAGATATTCGAACATCGCAACTACTACGCGCTCCCTCAACTAGGCGATCCAAGTCTCCAAAATGGTATCAATCGAAAGATCTTAAGGAGACGAGCTCAGTGCCACCAGTCTTGCTCCAAACGGTGGCGTAAATCGACGGTAATCGGAGGAGAAGAGTTCGAATGAACAGTAAGGGTTTGGAATCAGATATAAGTCGAAAGCTCTCTGGGGAATAAGATAAGAAATATCGGGTCTCAAAAATAGTCTAAGTGTTGGTCACACACACATTTATATTCCCCAGTCAACGCTAATGTGCCACCGACCAAATCAGATTTGAACACTTAACCAGCTTTGACTCCTCTACACTAACCAAATCTGATTCCTCTCGCTACACCAGATCTGACTATTACCAAACGATGTCGCACCGGGGTCTAGTTCTCATCAAATCTGATGCTCGCTAAACGACGTCACATCAATCATACTCAACCAACGTCAAATCTGATATATGCCAAACGATATCGCATCACTTATACTCAACCCGTGTCTATCCGGGTAATCCAAAACGACATCGTTTCATCTCCCGCTCAAGACAACTCGCTCAAACGCACAAGGGTCTGATCTGGACACCCAGATCTCACTCAAATCTGAAAACAACGAACCGGTCTACTCAAATCATGAACCAGACCGATTATCACAGCGCCTCTAATTCACTCGCGTGGGGTATTCTCCAAATCTGAACTCCAAATGCGCCCGATACACCAAATCTACCCAGTGCTTACTCTCTCCCTTCATTCACGATACACACCCGATACACTACTAAGTCAAATCCGAAGCTTCTTAACAGCTTACTCAGCACGAGATACCTCTCGGACTAAATCACCATTCAGATTTGACTAATTCGTTAGTTACTATATAACCAATTCCATCTTAATTCCCCAAATCTGCTCGAAATATAACATTAACTAAATCGATTAATTACAGCCCTCACATCCTCCCCACCTTAAGAGATTTCATCCTCGAAATTAGGTGACAGGTACAGATCTCAACTAACGACAACCAGAAGATCACCAGGACTGAAATATAACAATTTATCAATTCCTAATATACAAACAGTCACTACTAAAAACACCAAAGCAACTTTATACGCGATTAACAAGCTAGAAGATTACCTGGGTTGCTACTGTATATGCTCAAACAGATAAGGCCACTCTTGTCTCATCTTTTCTTCAACTTTCCAGGTAGCTTCCTCTCGTCCATGCTTGCTCCATTGGACCATCACCAACGGAATAGTCTTATTCCTAAATTGCTTCTCCTTCCTATCCAAAATCTGCACTGGATATTCAACATAACTCAGGGTTTGATCCAGCTCTACTTCATCAGTCCTTAGCACATGGGACGGATCTGGCTCATATTTCCTCAACATAGACACATGAAACACATCATGTATCTCTGCTAACTCAGCAGGAAATCGCAATCTGTACGAGAAGGATCCAATCCTCTCAACAATCTCAAAGGGACCAACGAATTTAGGAGCCAATTTCCCTTAAACCTGAATCTCATCACGCTCTTGAAAGGAGAAACCTTTAGAAATACTCGATCGCGAACCTTAAACTCCAAAGGCCTATGCGTCTTGTTAGCATAGCTAGCTTGATGATCTTGTGCAGCCTTCATACTACTCCAAATCAGCTCAACCTGACCTTTCATATGCTTCACAAACTCAGGTGTAGATAGCTGTTTCTCACCAACTTCTTCCCAAAAAATTGGTGATCTACACTTCCGACCGCACAAAGCTTCGAATGGCCATCCCTATAGTCACTTGGTAGCTATTATTGTACGAAAATTCTACCAGGGATAAAGAATCCTACCAGCCACCACTGAAATCCATCAATATAGCTCGCAGCATATCCTCCAAAGTCTGTATGGTCCTTTCGGATTGGCCATCTGTCTGAGGATGATAAGCCGTACTCATGGCCAATCTCGAACCCATCGCTGCTTGCAAGCTCTTCCAAAATCGGGAAGTAAATCTCGGATTTCTACCGGACACTATCGAAACCGGCACTCCATGCAATCTAACCACATGGTCAATGTGCAGTATTTCCATTTTCTTCATGGAATACCTCACATCATAGGGAATGAAATTGGCTGACTTCGAAAGCCTGTTAATAATAACCCAAATCGCACCACATCCCCTATTAGAACGAGTTAAGTGAGTCACAAAATCCATGGCCACGTGCTCCCAATTCCACTGAGGCACTTTTAAACTCTGCAACAATCCACCAGGTCTCATTCTCTTGGCGTTGACTTGTTGATAGTTCAAGCATCGAGCTACAAATCTAGAGATGTCATTCCTCATACCTTCCCACCAGTAGTGAGACTTCAAAGCATGATACATCTTCTTCTCGCCCGGATGCACAATGTAACGACTACAATGGGCCTCGTTCAAGATGGTTTCCCTTCAATCAATCAAATTTGGAACAACCAATCTTCCACGAAATCTCAAGCATCCATCAGAAGCAACAGAAAAATCTTCCGACTGACCATTCTGGGCTTTAATCTTCACCTCATGAATATACGGGTCAGTCCTCTGTGCTGCTCTAATGTCTGCAACAATCTGCGATTCAACCTGAAAAGAAGAAACCACGAAGTACTGATCCTCTGGCTAAAAACTCCATCCAGAAGTCCCTAAATTCTCATGGACTTTGGATATACTTAACGACGTCAACATTTCAGGCTGGACTTTCCTAGTCAAAGCATCCGCCACTAAGTTCATCCGCCCAGGTTGATACTGAATCTCACAGTCAAAGTCCTTGAGCAACTCCATCCAACGACGTTGCCTCATATTTAGATCTGACTGAGTGAAGATATACTTCAGGCTCTTATGGTCCATGTACACCACAAACTGCTCACCATACAAGTAATGACACCAAATCTTCAAGGCAAAAACGATAGCAGCCAACTCCAGATCATGTACGAGGTATCTCGTCTCACGGGGCTTCAAATTTCGAGACGCATAAGCTATCACTCACCCGTTCTGCATCAATACACAACCCAAACCATTCAGAGAAGCATCGGAACAAACCACAAAACCTCCAGAACCCGAAGATAAAGCCAACACAGGAGCAGTAGTCAACTTCTCCTTAAGCAGCTGGAAACTTGACTCACACTCACATGTCCATAGAAATCGTCTATCCTTCTGGGTCAACTGCGTCATCGGATTGGCTATCGAAGAAAAACCCTCAATGAAACGTCTGTAATAACCAGCCAAACCTAAGAAGCTACGGATCTCAGAAACATTCCTAGGTCACTCCCAGTTAAGAACTGTTTCGACCTTACTAGGATCCACTGAAATACCTTCTGCAGAAATGACATAACCCAAAAAGATTACCTTATCCAACCAGAATTTTCACTTACTGAACTTCGCATAAAGCTGTGAGTCTCTCAGTTTCTGCAACACCCACCTCAAGTGTTCCTTATGCTCTCTGAAGTTCCTCGAATACCCCAAGATATCATCTATGAAGACAATCACAAAACGATCGATGTACTCACTAAAGACGCGATTCATTAAATCCATGAAGACAGCAGGAGCATTCGTCAATCCAAACGGCATCACAAGAAACTCATAATGCCCGTATGTAGTCCTGAACGCCGTCTTCGCCACATCAGCGTCTCTAATCCGCAACTGATGATAACCAGATCGCAGATCAATCTTGGAGTACACTACCAATCCCTGCAACTGATCGAACAGAGCATCGATTATCGACAACGGATACTTATTATTGATCGTCGCTTTATTCAGCTACCGAAAGTCAACGCTCATACTCATAGATCCATATTTTTTCTTCACGAAATGAATCGGAGCTCCCCAAGGTGACATACTCGGCCTAATAAATCCCTTCTCTAGAAGATCACACAACTGATCTTTGAGCTCCCTCAACTCGACTGGTGCCAATTGGTAAGGGGCTCTCGAAATCGGGGCTGTCCCCGGCACCAACTCTGTGCTGAAGTCAATTTCTCGTCTCGGGGGAAATCCAGGAATTTCATCCGAAAACACATCTAGGAACTCTCGAGCAATCAGGACATCACTCAACTCTATCCGTGATTCGTTGGAAACATCAAGGGCATAGATCATAAACCCAGAGTTCTCTAGCGACAACAAGATAAACATCTCCATGGCAGACACTATTGGAATCTTTGATCGCGAATCAGCACCGTATAAATCCCACTTTTCCCCGAATTGAGGTCTAAACCTCCATACCCCATGGATACAATCAACGGTCGCTCTATACACCGACAACACATCCATATCCAAGATACAATCAAAATCTCTAATCTCTAAAGAAATCAAATTCGTCATCAACACATTCTCATCAAATCTAATCACACAATCCAAAACCACTTCACGAGACATCAACCACACGCCAGAAGGAGTAGAAACAGATAAAACATCACACAGTGGGGTAGCGCTCAACCCACACTCATGCACAAACAAATCAGATATATAAGAGTGTGATGCTCTAGTATCAAACAAAACTTGTGCAGGAAAGTCAAAGATAGCACAAGTACCTGCAATAACTCCTCCAGGCATATCATCAGCTTGCTCTCTCATCAAGACATTCACTTGAGCTTGATGCGGTCCCGAAAACTGAGGTCTAGAAGATCCTCCAAACCTAGACAGTTCTCGTGGTTGGAATCCTGATCGTTGGGACTGAGCAAAAGGTTGCGGTCCTACGAAGAACCACCAGCTGAACCTTGTTGTGACTGATTAGAGGGCTGTTCCCTCGTAGACGGACACGCTCTAGCCAGATGCTCGATTTGCCCACTCTTGAGAAGTCATATGACGACCTCCACACTGTCCACACAATACTCCTCCAGAGCCACTACCACCAGAGCTAACAGAACCAAAAGAACTCGAATTCGACCGTCTCTTAAACTGCTTTCCTCGAGGCTTAAACCTCTGGCGATTAGTCTGATGCGACGTCTGAGGAGGTTGAAATACCTGCCTCCCTTCCGGCACGGGTAGGAAACTGCGCCCAGCTAACGGCTTAACCTTATTCTGCTCTTCCAAAAGACTCTCCTCAATGTCCACCACCCGGTCCAGTACCTCAGCATAAGTCGCAGGAGTACCAGCTAACACCATACGGAACAAATCAGGCTTCAAACCTCTCAGAAACTTGTTCCTCTTCGTCCTATCCTGGTTAGCAACATGGGGAACATATGACAGAACCGAAGGAAACTGTCTAGCGTACTCGGCCACCCTCATGTTCCCTTGCTTCAAATTATCGAACTACCGCTCACGGTTATTGTAGTAGGACTCAGGGGTATACTCCTGTTGAAAAGCTGAATAGAAGCTCTTCCAAGAAATCAAAGTACCACTCTCTCTCTCATGACTCGAGAAGTACCTTTCCACCAGCGTTGAGCATGATCCCTCAACTGTAAGACAGCCAACTTCAGTCTTCTCTCCTGAGAGTACTCCATCGTGTCAAACAATTCCTCCATATGATCCAACCAGCCTTCAGCCATCAGACCACTCTCAGCGCCAGTGAACGTAGGGGGATTCATCCTCTGGAACCTAGCCAGAACTAGCTCCATCTCGCCAATCTGCCTAGTCACATCTTCCTCCTCGACCTCTGCCTGTCTCGCTCGACGATGAAAAGGCACACTCTGCTGCTCAACGTCCTCATCGCTCCTCGAGGCTCTAGAGTTCCCAACTACCTGCCTAACGATTCTACTTCTACCTCTCCTCGGTGTCATCTATCAATACTCAGAGGTAAGGACTAAAACAGATAATACACAAAGGCAAGCAGCACAATCACAGATTCAATCACAAATAAAACTCAAACTCTGTGCCTAGACTCGAGTGTGATGGAATAGAAATCGAGCTTGTCCCAGTTTAATCTCTGATACAAAAAATGTCAGGCTCGGTGCGCTAAATCACAGACTAATTGAACAATTAATCTTAATCACACGGAAGCATAGGAATACGGGCTAAAAATTTTCGTTTTGGGCCTGAACTAACATCAATTCTTAAAAATACAACATACTCAAAATAGGGATTTCGACAGAAAATCCAACAATAGAAATAGAAACACGTACAGGTAAAATACAAATACAAATCCCCAATGATAGGATCAATTAGGATCGAAAATAGGCCTAGAAGTTCAGAAAGGGGGGGGGGGGTTGACTGAACTCCTTGGATTTTAATTTTTTGAAACCTTAAAAACGATTTTAAAAGCCTTCAGTAAACTCAGATCTGAGTTACCAGATCTGAGGCTCTCAGTTTAAAGCTGTTCTCCCAGTTAACAATAAATTGTGGGGAAATAAACTGATTGAGCAGTGAAAAGTTAAGAATAAAATGCGATGCAAGTAACGTAAAAGTGCATGGATCAAGAGTTTGTTTTTGGAAGTTCTATCAAATCCTACGTCTCCCCTTCTTCCTTTGCAGGAAGGTTCCACTAGAATATTTGATGTACACAGCCTCTGAATACACCCGATCACAGAGCCTCGCTCCAAGTGAACTCCTAACAACTTCTATTACACGCAGATAACACTGCTGAGTTACAAACAATCGTAATTTTTGAACTGATTCAAGAAGCACGTTCGTTACAGACTCAAATATGAATAATAAAATGAACACAATATATTGAGTAATGTAGATCTTCTGGTTTCTATGACAAAGAAACTGGATTTACAAAAGTAAACCAAAAGATATCTCGAAGATTTATCTAATAAGAACAAAGGAATGTTCTTCGAGATTAAACACTGGGACTCAGAATATTTTTTCTTGAGTATTTGAAAATACCAGAGTACGAGAGAGCTTGTGAATGTTGAGAGTACGTAAAACACTGAGAGTCACCGAGAGCTTCTTCAATTGAAATCTTCAATTATTTATACTCTTCAACCTCAACGGTCAATAAAAGTAGCCAGTAGATACATATACCTTTGCATATCTTATCAATGCAAATAATGCTCCATTAATGCTATGCAAAAGGTAATCTGCGCTTGTCAAGGCTTAACTGACTTATATACCAAAGCGGGTAAATATCGTATCAATCATTCTGCGTAATGTGTAATTTACTCAAAATAGCTCTGATCTTGTTTCCTTAATTCATATTGTCTAACAGGATTTTATGCAATTAAATTGTGACCGTTGATTCTCTCAAATAATCAACTGATAATATCTGAAGACATCCGAAGCTCACATCTGTTGAAGGACTGAAGTTTGAAAACTGCTATATCTTTTCCTTTTCGAAATTTCCCTTTGTGAATAGCTATAAGGTATATCTCTTTACGCATATAGCCTTAACATCTGAAAATATCCCCCTTTTTGTACTTTAAAAAAGTAATGCTCTCTGTCAGATCTGAAATCTTTAATCTTTACGAATGTGTCCCCATTTTTGTACAATCGTGAATCTACCAGATCTGAGTATTCGTTACTGAAAAATCTTCTGAAATAACCGGATCTGTTACCATAACCTCTGAATCAAATCTGATACCTTCAAATCTGAATTCCTTAACCCGATAACTGAAGTACTTGACCCAATTACTCAAATAACCCGAATTCCCAAATCTGAAATACTCTGAAACTAATATAATCGAATATGGGTTGCTCGGTTCTAAACTGAAACTGAATGAACTGTTCCTAACTCTCGGATCTGAGTATCTCAATAACTGTAATCTAAAAGATGCTCTTCCCGAATACCAATAGTCCAAATCTAAACTAATTTCTTCGTCTTCTGCGAATAATTGATATCCAGATCTTAGGCTTATTTTCAGTTCTTAGTCTTGTTTTCGTTATCACCAAAACTTATAAATTTATCTTAACAATTTCTCCCTTTTTTGTGATGACAAAACTTAGCAACCTTTGACTTAAAAGAGACAAAGATAAATTGCTCCAAGTCTGATATATATTCAATACGAAACAAAGTACAAAATATTTGTACGAAGATTTGAAAAACAAAATATGTTCAGCTTCATTCTCCTGTAAGCCAGTATCTGAATCCTCTTTGTCTGGTGCGACCTCCTCCACTTTGCGAACTACTACCTCTCTTCTTCGCAGGCTCGCTTCTACTGCCTCCTCCTCCACCAGGTCTGCTCCTATCATCAAGTGGAGGCTCCGGACCTTGGCCTTGGCTGCTACCCACTTCCCCCTTTTTGTTATCACGGCCCCTATTAAAGAAGGCTATGAGTTCAGCAAGGTTATCACGAAGGGTAGTGTACTGTTCCTGTGTTTTCACACTGAATTCAAGCAAATCATTGCGAATAACAGCTAGCTGATCTTCGAACTCCTTAGACAAAGCAGCCTTTTGATCTTTTACATCCTTACGGAAGATCTCGGTTTGAACACGAGCAGCTCTGTCTTGATTATTAGCTCTGGTAAGAAGTAAAGACTCAAGAATTGAGATCTTCGCAAAGAATTCGGCCTTGACCCTCTCAATATGAACTCTGGTTTGCACATGATCTAGTGAAATCTGATCAACTAAAGCGCGAAGCTGTGCAAACTCGTTTGTAAGGTCTGGAGGAAGGGCAGCAGTTGGTTCATCACCTAGAGGAATATCAGCAGTAGTGAAATGCATGGGAGAGTCGGAATACGAACGCGGAGAAACTAAATCTGCATCCGGAGAACGATGAGAAGTATCTAGAGCTACTGTAGAATCAGGCAGTGTATCTACAACTGTTTCTACGGAAACTGTATCGGAAGAGGGTATACTGATAGAATCGACAATCTGTAAGCTGTACCTCGACATTATTTACACTTCTCTTCGGAATACCAGTTCTGTCCACAACCGATCCCATGGGAACGATAGCTGTACAAAGATTAACAGTCCCAACTGGCTGTAGATGTCCAAAAAGATTAAACTGCAAAATATCTGTACAAACTCGGAACCAACCCCCAGTCTTGACCATAGGCGGTGGAAAGTTTAGACCTTGAACTGGCTCAATGAGAACACAGGTCGGGGCAAGAGTACTTACAGACACTCTTTGAGATACCAACTTCTTCTTGCGAAAATAGTATGGATGACACATGCAGTACCACCGATCTGTCCCCTCTACAGGTGTCCACAATCCATTAAGTTTTATCAGATGTCTACTCCAGCATATAGATCTGGTATTTGTATTGGATCTGTCGATAATCGCACCACGATCTAATTGTTCCCCTTCAAAAAATTAAGCACAACACGGCCTTTGCCACTCCAACTGCGCTCTCTTTTGCTTCAGAAATTTCTCCAAGGATATCTGTTGAGCATTAGAAAGCATATCTATGACTGAAGAGCCATAGCTGTCCACGGTTGACCGGAGCTGAAGTTTTCTCGATGAGCTTCTAGAAATTTCCTTAAGAGCATTTCTCTGTACTTGGCTATTATATACATTCGCCTCTGAACAGCTGTCTCAAGAGATTCTGTCTCAGCCCATGCTAATAGCTGTTCTTCCTTGGCGACAATATCTTTAATTGAATCCAAAACATGTAATCTGCGAAGACTGAAAGAATGAAAGAATGAAGCAACATCTTCTATAACTTTTTCACGCAAATGTACAAGCAACGTCTGCACAAATCAAAGAAAACATTTCCCGGGCTGGATGCCCTTTTATTTCATCCTTCGCGACAAGAGGCGCCTTACCCTTATCGAAAACAACAATCTGAGGGAGATTGGCCTTGTACCAATCTCAGTAATTGACTCTTGGGATCTCAATACCCAGTCCGAATTTGATTTTGGTAGGCTCCTCTGCTGTCACAGATGGCAACATCATATCCGCAGGGATCATCGCCAAAAGATCGTCAATGGACATTGATTCTTCATCAGCCTGGATTTGGATGTAAGCCCCAGAACCTTGCTCAAGGGCCCTGTGTCCTGAGTCAGTCATTGTCGCAACACTCTTCTCCAGGCTCAACTCCTCAGTAGCCACTGGCTCATCAACCACTGGCTCAATATCCGTTTCCTTATTCTTCTCAGTTTCTTCCTCAGATCTCAAAGGCTCTTTAAGAAATTGTTTCGGTGTAGTAAAAGATTCCATTTTCCTAGAAATTTCATTTTCAGCTCCATCAAGATTATCATCCTCATCATTGACAGCAATCGACTGCTCTATCTCTATCTCACCAGATCTCGTTATCCCTGGTTCCACGAAATCTGTTTCCATCTGCGCTGTCTCTGTAATCACTTGAACAATAATCTGATCAACGTCATCAAAAATAGTTGTCTCCCACTCTTTCTCAACAAAATCTTCCACATCTGGTTCCTTCTCATCATCAGATCCCTTTGGTTTAATTTACGCTTCGGTTCTTTGAGTTTTGGAACAAGAGGGGTCACAGCTGGGACAGTGAAGATAGGTTCAATATCTTGAGCCACAGTAACAAGGGCCAAGTTCTTGTCTGAGGGAGCTGCTTTCCCCACAGTTGTCTTCTCCTTCTTAGCGACAGGCTCACCAACAGTAGGAGCTGGTCTCCTTTTTGATGCAGCCTTCTTCACAACTGGCTCATCTACCGATGGCTCATCCACATCAACTGTGATATTTTTGTTTTTGGCCACGTAAGTGCCAACTATTTTAGCGGTAAGGATTTTGAGAGGTGGAAATTCCTTTGATTCTTCCAACTCCAAGTCTGGTGCACCCTTCAACAAGATACAAATATGCACCGCATATCCTCTGGCTTGCCTCGTCGCGGGAGTTACCATATCCTTAAAGATTTTGAACAGCAGTTTGCCCCAATTAACCTTGACTCCACCATGAATGGCAGACATCATCAGGAATCTCTCATGGGTGACGACATCGAAGGAACCGGCTTTCACAGTCACTGTTTAAGCCAATATGTCATTCAGCAGACGGAACTCAACCATCATTTCCCTCTTTTTTCAAGAGGTGTTCAGCTGTTCACCATCATAAGAAAATGCAGTCCTCGCATCAAACACCAAATCCTTTGGGACATCACTCATATCAGTCAATCCCTCCATCGGAAGCTCAAACGTTCCATCAAACACTTCCTCAGTAAACTCAACAGCCATACCCTGAACGGTACTTACAACTTTTCCATCCCTCACAGAAGCATTCTGAAAGAACTCTACCAACGCAGCCTCATAGATAGATGAGGAACATCCTAGGAACCCACGAAGTCCAGATGACTCAAGGGCCTTAACATCTTAACCATGACTTCATCTTCCATACTAAACACTGAGTCAAAATAGATCTGACTGGCGTTGTTGATCAAATTAGAGGCCATTTCTGATAGTTGACGAACGGAATCGCTGAAAGTAAAGATAATCCGCAAAGAAGAAAGCGCTGAAAGCAAGAGATATCGATAGCAATATCTCACAAGGTAAATGTTAGTGAAAAAGGAAACGTCGTAATATAAACAAGGAATGTGAAACGGTGAGAGAGAGAAAATGTGGATGTGACGTTTCGCATGATGACAACCACGTGTCAATCATCCGATGGCGTGATTAATTTTTGAAAGATTTGAAAATATTTTGAAAATATTTTTGAAAATATTTTGGAACATATTTTAGAAACTTTTACCCGTACAATAAAAAGGTAAAACCAATGCCATTTTCTTAACACGTCACAATCTTAGATCTGTTTTGATATGTCAGCTGGGGTACTACCAGATCTGTTCTCTTATAAGCATCAGCTTTATATACACGAAATCTGAGTAGGTTCAGATCTCACGCATTCAGCTGACTCAGCACTTATTAACCCAGATATGATGTTCCCTTTAAATCTGAGGTCCTCCCAAATCTGAAAGTTTACCAAATCTGAGAATCCACGCTGTTCACCCTGAACAGTAGACTCAGATATGAAGTAAATAGCAGCTGTTCAACCTACAATTGTTAGCACAAAAAAAAATCAGGGCAGTTCTAAGAGACCAAGAATATTTCAAAAGTACGAAAACTTAGCGCCCGGTAGTGGTTTTGTGAAGATGTCAGCAACTTGCTGATCTATAGGCACATATTCCAGTCGGACGTCCTTCTTGAGCACGTGATCTCTTATGAAATGATGTCTGATGTCGATGTGCTTTGTTCTAGAGTGCAGCACAGGATTCTGGGTGATTGCGATGGCACTGGTGTTGTCACAGAGAATAGGCGCTTCAGAAGCATCAATGCCGTAGTCCTTGAGCTGGTGTTGAATCCATAAGATCTGAGCACAGCAGCTTCCAGCCGCTAGATACTCTGCTTCAGCTGTGGATGTTGCAATTGAAGTCTGCTTCTTACTAAAACAGGAAATCAGTCGATCTCCTAAGAATTGACAAGTCCCGCTTGTGCTTCACCGATCAATCCTGCATTCTGCGTAATATGCATCACTATAACCTATTAGTTGAAAGCTGGAGTCTTTGGGATACCAATAACCCACATTGGAAGTTCCTTTTAAATACTTTAAAATCCGTTTAACAGCAATGTAATGCGATTGAAATCTAGCACACATACAGACAGAAAACATGATGTCTGGTCTGCTAGCAGTTAGGTATAGCAAAGAGCCAATTATACCGCGATACAAAGATACTTCTATGGCAGTTCCAGCTTTGTCTTTGTCCAATTTTACTGAGGAGCTCATTGGGGTCGCAGCTGCTGAACAGTTGTCCATGCCAAATTTCTTCAGCAGTTCTTTCGTGTATTTTGCTTGATTAATGAAGATTCCATTGTCAAGCTGTCTCACTTGTAATCCCAGAAAGAACGTCAGCTCGCCCATCATGCTCATCTCAAACTTGTCATGCATCAACTTAGAAAACTTTTGCATAGCTTGGGGTTAGTTGACCCAAATATAATATCATCTACATAAATTTGTACTAACAGGACATGATCAGATTTAACAAATTTAAACAATGTCTTATCGACAGTGCCTATAACAAAGTCATGCTCAATTAAAAATTTTGAAAGTGTATCATACCAAGCTCTGGGTGCTTGCTTCAACCCATATAGAGCTTTATCCAGTTTTTAAACGTGATCTGGATATGTATGATTAACGAAGACAGGAGGTTGTGCAACATACACTTCCTCTGTTAGGATGCCATTAAGAGAGACACTCTTCACATCCATTTGAAAGACTTTGAAGTATTTGTATGCAGCATATGCAAGAAACATGCGAATGACTTCTAATATAGCTACTGGTGCGAAGGTCTCATCAAAGTCTATGCCTTCCATTTTTCTAAATCCTTGAGCTACCAGTCTAGATTTGTTTATAATTACTACACCATCTTCGTTTAGCTTGTTCCTAAAGACCCATTTAGTTCCTATTACAGAATGATTAGAAGGTCTAGAGACTAATTGCCATACATTATTTCTCTTAAATTGGCTAAGTTCTTCTTGCATTGCATCAATCCAGCTCGGGTCAGCTAAGACCTCTTCTATCAGCTTTGGTTCTATATGCGATATGAAAGCTGAATCAAAGTGATCATGCATGAGCTGGCTTCGTGTGTGAACATGAGAGTGAATGTTACCTATGATCTGCTCGGGTGGATGATTTCTATTCCACAAAGATCAGATCCGATTGGATTTTCTCCTTGTTCAGTTTGGATGTTCGATTGGTTGGCTTGATCTGGATTGTCTGTCACCAATTGATAATATTGTTGTTCCAGATTTGGATCAGTTACAAATTGATAGTTTGCGTTGACAAACTTGGGCATCTGAATCTGATCTGGATACCAATTGATATACTGCAGGATCTGCTTGTGTATCCACTTGTGCAGTAGTCGGTTCAACATCCGCAGCTGGCACACTAGATGAGATCTGTTCCTGCACAGGGTCAACGTTAGTCAAATCAATGACTACTGGGTTACCTGGAAGATCTGCTTGTGCGTTATCTTGTGGTGTGTCCAGATCTGGTTGGGGATCAGATGAATTTCTTTGTTGTGGCACGTCGTCATCTGATTCATCAAGGCTGGTTGATTCCAGACGTGAACACAACTCATGTAAGCTCGCAGCTGAATTTGATCGAAAGCTGGTCTCGTCGAACACAACATGAGCTGATGCTTCTACTGCAAACTCTTGTTGTTGAACACTCTGTAGGCTTTGCTCACAGCAGAATATCCCAGGAATAAACCTGCATCAGATTTGGCATCGAAAGATGTTAGGTGCTTTTTACCGTTGTTATGAATGAAACACCTGCACCCAAACACCCTGAAATAAGATATATCAGGTTTCTTGCCACTCCAGATCTCATATTGGGTAACTCCATGAGTTTTGTTAATCATAGATCTGTTCTGACTGTAGCAAGCTGTGTTAACTGCTTCAGCCCAGAATTTTTGTGAAATATCCGAATAAGCAATCATAGATCGAGCAGCTTCTTTTAAAGTTCGATTTCTTCTTTCAGCTAGCCCATCCTACTGAGGAGTTTATCCGATTGACAGTACAAGATTTTTCATTTTGCAAACGTTTCAAAAGATTAATCAGCTGGTCTGCGGTTTCAGATTTTGATTTAAAAACAACACCCATGTAAATTTTGTAAAATCATCAACAACGACAAGGGTGTAATTCGTTCCCCCTAAGCTAGTTATGGGTATAGGACCAAAAAGATCCATATGTAAAAGCTCTAAGCTTCGGGAAGAACATTGACCTGCTTTTATTTTTAAAGGTAGATCGAATCTGTTTACCCAGCTGACATGCTGCACAAATCTTGTCTTTTGAAAAATTTATTTTGGGCATACCTGAAACCAATTCAAGCTTACTCAATTTGGCAAGGGTTTTAAAGTTCAGATGGTTCATTCTTTGGTGCCACAGCTAGCTCTTGGAAGAGTCAGCTGCTAGGCAAATCTCTTCAGTCCCATATGCTCTGACCAATTGATAATGTAGGTATTTCCCGATCTTTTGCCTATCAATACAGTCAGACCATCCGGACTCTGAACTGTGCATGTGTTCTTTTCAAAGTTAACTGTATAGTCTTTGTCACACAGCTGAATTATACTAATTAAATTATAGCACAAATTTTCAACAACAAGAATATTAGATATGGAAATGTTACCATGGGTTCTTACCCTTACCCACAGTGTTACCGTGAGAGTTATCACCAAAAACAATTTTGGCTCCTTCGTGTTGTACCACATCTGACAGGGGCTTTGGATTACCCGTCATGTTCCTCGCACATCCGCTGCCTAGATACCAAATGATAGACTCATCTGCAGCTTTGTATCTATTGACCTGCAATCACGAAAATAAATTTTGGTACCCAATTTTACTTGGGTCCAGATCGGATTACCCCCAGTATGTGCGTCCATAAGGGTATGTGCAGAAATGTTGCGAGATCTGTTGAGCTTTGGCTTAGTATGTGGACCATTCAGATCTCGTTGGGGCTGAACCTTTACCCACACAGATTTGACCTTCTTAGAACCATGTCTGGACTGGTTGGGAACAGACGACTTAGAATCAGCTTTTGCCTTATCTTTCTCAAGTCTGTTCTTTAGCCAGCTTGGCTTGGAGTTCTCAGGTCTGATATATCCGATTCCATCTTTTCCTTTTTGGTTCAGTTGCCCAGAGGTCTGGTCATCATACTTTACTGACTCATAAACATTGTGTATCACACTGTCTTTGACAAAATTCATCTTTTTGAACTTGTCATATGCCAGATCTGATTGAGTACTCGTTCCCTCAGAACTGCTTTCTCCAACGCTGAAACCTAAGCCAGATTTGTCGTCCAGTGGCTTTTGAGTCTCATACAGCTTGCTCAAGGAAACGGAAGACTTGGTCCAGGAGCTCATCACTTCATTTAACCTTTCGTTTTCAGATTTAAGCTCACAAGACCTATTTCTCAAGAGATCATTCTCAATCATCAGCTTACTCAAATCAGTCTTTAAACTGTCGGTATCCTCAAGCTGAGCAGTGCTTGATTCAACTGAACTATTTTTCAGACCATTGTTTTCAGCTTTGATATCCTCAAATGTTTGAGATAACTTCCGGACTCATGGACCATTTCATTTAGTGAGTTGATCAGGTCCTCTCGTGTAAATGCAGAAGTATAAAAATCGAATACCTCATCTTCCGTAGTGGTCTGATTTGCCATCAAGCAGTGGAATTCTTCTGGCTCACTGTCACTGGATGAGGAGCTGTTTGATGTAGAATCTGAATCTGAATCCGCCCAGTTCTTGTTACTTTCCTTGCGAAATGCCCTGGACGACCATAATTATAACAGTTCATATCAGTAGATATCTTTTCAGATTTGTTATAATTAAAAGATGGATTATAGGATTTTCTCATGAATTTCCGAAACTTCTTGACGACGAGGGACATGGCATCGTTGCTCAGTTGTTCTGCAGATTTGCTTGGTGAGCACTTTTCAGATGTTGTTGCATCTAGAGCTTTAGTTGGTTGGGAGGTAGACGGTCCAGCCTCAGATCTAGTCTCCAGCTCGAACTCGTAGACTTTGAGATTGGAAAACAGATCATGGAGCTCAAGCTTGTTTAGATCTTTGGACTCCCGCATCGCCATGGTCTTGACGTCCCACTCTCTGGGCAGTGCTCTCATCACTTTGAGTGCCAACTCTCGGTTGCTGTACTCTTTGCCCAAACTTGTAAGCTCTATCACCACATCACTGAATCTCTCATCGAGCTCCGTCATAGTCTCTCCTTCTCGCATCTTGATTGACTCATATTTTTGTTTAGCAACAGTTAACTTGTTCTCCTTGGTCTCATCACTTTCCTCACAGATCTGAGTCAACTACTCCCATATTTCTTTGGCAGTAGTGCAGGTTTTGATTTTCCTGAACATGTTCTTATCCAGCGTCTTGTATAGAATATCCCTGGCTACGTTGTCTAAGTTAGCTTTCTTGTTGTCCTCAGTTGTATACTCAAATCTGTTCTTTTCAATCCACTGAGGTGACCATCAGTTATCGCTATTGCTATATTGGCCTTCATTATTTTCATAGGACCATCTGTAATAACGGACCACATATCATCATCTTGCGTGGCCAAATGATCTTGTATTCTAATCTTCCAGTCATCGTACTCCTTCTTGGAAAACATAGGAATTTTGTTGTGAGAAGACGACATTTTTCAAAGTATATAAGCTCAAAGGTAATAATATTCAATAACTGAGATACACATGCTCTGATACCAATTGATAGGATCAATTAGGATCGAAAATAGGCCTAGGAGTTCAGAAGGGGGGGTTTGAATGAACTCCTTGGATTTTAATTATTCGAAACCTTAAAAACGATTTTAAAATCCATTGCTAAACGCAGATCTGAGTTACCAGATCTGAGGCTCTCAGTTTAAAGCTGTTCTCTCAGTTAACAATAAATTGTGCGGAAATAAACTGATTGAGCAGTGAACAGTTAAGAATAAAATGCGATGCAAGTAATGTAAAAGTGCAGGGATCAAGAGTTTGTTTTTGTAAGTTCGGATATCAAATCCTACGTCTCCCCTTCTTCCTTTGCAGGAATATTCCACTAGAATATTTGATGTACACAGCATCTGAATACACCCGATCACTGAGCCTCGCTCCAAGTGAACTCCTAGAAACTTCTACTACACGCAGATAACACTGCTGAGTTACAAACAATTGTAATTTTCGAACTGCTTCAAGAAGCACGTTCGTCACAGACTCAAATCTGATTAATACAATGAACACAATATATTGACTACTGTAGATCTTCTGGTTTCTATGACAAAGAAACTCGATTTACAAAAGTAAACCAGAAGATATCTCGAAGATTTATCTAATAAGAACAAAGGAATGTTCTTCGAGATTAAACACTAGGACTCAGAATATTTTTTCTTGAGTATTTGAAAATCCCAGAGTACGAGAGAGCTTGTGAATGTGGAGAGTACGTAAAACACTGAGAGTCACTGATAGCTTCTTCAATTGAAATCTTCAACCATTTATACTCTTCAACCTCAACGGTCAATAAAAGTAGCCAGTAGATACAGATCCCTTTGCATATCTTATCAACGCAAATAATGCTCCATTAATGCTATGCAAAAGGTAATCTGCGCTTGTAAAGGCTTAATTGACTTATATATCAAAGCGGGTAAATATCGTATCAATAATTCTGCGTAATGTGTAATTTACTCAAAATAGCTCTGATCTTGTTCCCTTATTCAGATTGTCTAACAGGCTTTTATACAATTAAATCATGACCGTTGATTTCTCTCAAATAATCAAATGATAATATCTGAAGACATCCGAAGCTCACATATGTTGAAGTACTGAAGTCTGAAAACTGCTCTCTCTTTCCCTTTTCGAAATTTCCCTTTGTGAATAGTTATAAGGTATATCTCTTTAAGCATATAGCCTTCACATCTGAAAGTATCCCCCTTTTTGTACTTTACAAAAGTAATGCTCTCTGTCAGATCTGAAATCTTTTAATCTTTACGAATGTGTCCCCCTTTTTGTACAATTGTGAATCTGCCAGATCTGAGTACTCGTTACTGAAAAATCTCTGAATAACGGGATCCGTTACCATAACCTCTGAATCAAATATGATACCTTCAAATCTGAATTCCTTAACCCGATAACTGAATACTTGACTCAATTACTCAAATAAACCGAATACCCAAATCCAAAATACTCTGAAACTGATATACTCGAATCTGGGTTGCTCGATTCTAAACTGAAACTGAATGAATTGTTCCTAACTCTCGGATCTGAGTATCCCGATACCTGTAATCTGAAAGATGCTCTTCCCGAATACCAACAGTCCAGATCTGAACTACTTTCTTCCTCTTCTGCGAATACTTGATATGCAGATCTTAGTCTTATTTTCAGTTCTTAGTCTTGTTTTTGTTATCACTAAAACTTATACATTTATCTTAACACCCAAATACATAATCACGCAGGGCATCCCCTAGTTCAATACATAGTATATATAACTGAGACTCAAAACGGTGATCTACCAGCTGACGCTCCACTCGGTCCAGCTAGATTACCTGCAGATCCTGCAAAGGCCAACACGGACCAAAGCAGCCAGAACAGGGAAATAAACGAGATAAAACCTCAGTACGAAGAGCCTCTATAAAACCATCTAACATATAAAACATGCAATATCTGAAGCGTGCAATGCATGATCCGGGTACCATGAAACTCATCAGGTTGTTGGGGATCCGGATCCGCCCCCCGGTCAGGCAGCGGAAGAACAAAAATTAGAGTACCGGGAGGCGATCAATACGAAGAACAATTCTATATGTATCAACATACATAGGGTGTTTCAGACGTGTTACCTCGCTGGCACTTGTGCCTGGCTCCAACCGGTGTTTCAAGAACCCGGCGCTTCTCGGTTGATTGCGGTAGTTACATCAATCCGGTCCACGACCAGATTCGAGACTCCTTCGTCAGACTGCACTAGAAGTCCTGACGAGATCAGCACGATCGGATTCTCCACGAAAAACTAGGCCGGAACGAAATTCCGGCGAAGTTGGGCGGCGGTGCACGGCGGCGGCGGCGGCGGCGGCGTGGTCGAGAGAGGAGAGGGAGGGTGGCGGCTGATTTTAGGTTTAGGGTTATGATCTTGTTGTGTGAAGTGTTTGATTAAGTCACTTAGTCTTAATTAAATAGACTTCAAGTTGGACTTGGGCCGGTCCAACGGGCCCGGGTCCAAATGACGATATCTATCGCTGTGACTTCATCGCAACTCCGATCGCCGATCAGATCGGACCGATCGACTCAGTTTCCAAAACTGAATGTTATGATGTGAAAAACAATTTTTCAGATCATCAAACCCTAAATAGCAAAATGACCGTTTTGCCCCTCAACAGAGTCAAATCCCGGTTTGAATATCTATCGCTGTGACTTCATCGCAACTCCGATCGCCGATCAGATCGGACCGATCGACTCAGTTTCCAAAACTGAATGTTATGATGTGAAAAACAATTTTTCAGATCATCAAACCCTAAATAGCAAAATGACCGTTTTGCCCCTCAACAGAGTCAAACCCCGGTTTGACCCCTGTTGACCTTTAGGAAGTCATACTTCCCACTGATAGTGCCTGCAAGAACCAGTCGGTCGTGGTTAGCGTACTGTACGGTCCTTTCAATCCATATATCCCGATCAGATCAACGACCATTGGTAAATCGAGAGTCGCTAGAGATCCGATAGCTATGCATACATCTTGGAGATCGAATAGTGACATCGCGAGTGTAACTAGGTAAGGCAAACACATTAAAACACTTGTAGTACTCTGGCCAGAGATTTGCACACTATTATCCCCTCAGATAGCATAGGATATCCACGCATGTCTGCTCTGCGTGAATCCTCGACAAC
>KV007785.1:49051-62335 GCA_001598015.1 Dorcoceras hygrometricum
AAGAATGCCATATAAAAGAATGCGAATATCATATATAAAGATCTTTTGTACAAGAGTCAATGAAAACCCACATGCCACAAGTTGGCTAGTTGGGCATCTACTCTAACACAGGTATCAACAACAATCCACGCCCAAAGCTCGGCAGTGAATCCATAAAGTAGTGGCCACAACTAGGTCTTTACTCAACACAATTGTAAATCATTACACACATAATGAAAGTAAAGAATGCCATATAAAAGAATGCGAATATCATATATAAAGATCTTTTGTACAAGAGTCAATGAAAACCCACATGCCACAAGTTGGCTAGTTGGGCATCTACTCTAACACAGGTATCAACAACAATCCACGCCCAAAGCTCGGCAGTGAATCAATAAAGTAGTGGCCACAACGCACGTGGAATCATGGGCGCTACCCATGCCCTTCACATGCAGTACCAGTAGCTTGCCATATAATCTTTCAATATCAACCCACCGGTGTTATTCATGCTAGCTGAGGGGTGGGAGCTACCCAAGCGAACCTCAGGGCAATCGACAACCTCACGGCAGGGAGTCGAGGATACGGTAGCCACCCGACACCTCAATCATTTCATTTTCTCAAAAACATTAGAATCAGCATACTGGTACTATCAATCGATCAGTTCTCTATTAGATCAGGCTCAATATGATATGCGTGTATGCAAGACAGATTTCAGCTCACCATAAACGCAATAAATAACACATAGACAATTAGAACAGAGAACCACAATTATCTGCACAGCTAGGCAACTTCAATAGCACATATACACGGCAGATCACGCCACACAACAGCTCACATCACGCAGGAAATATTAACATGATTATATCAAAGCTGCTTGTCAGGCCCAGTGAATAACACAGAGTTAACCACGTAATAAACAAGCACGGAAGCATTTAAAATAGTGGCAAATTTTTCTCTTTGGCCTGACGTAGAAAATCATAATTTAAAATACACCGATACTCAAAATAGTGGTTTTACAACAACAAAAAACCAACCACAGCAGATACAACAACAAATACAAGCATAGAGTGACTCCCTAACAGGGTACATCCCAAATTAGCAATAAAACATTACATCCTTTCGGGGTAATCCTTGTAGACTATTCTACTGCCTAATATAAATAATATACATAACTGGGATACTCTATTCACCTCCCGGGGCACCTCCAGCTAGGCCATCACCACGACCAACTGAGAAACCTGGACACACACATGCAAACAAACAATCCAGCCCCAGAGGGACATGGGGTCAAACCCCAATACGGAGAGCAATATAAACAGCAGATAGATAGCAACAGATATAAATGCACGTGCTATGCATGGAACAACAAAACGCAGGAACAAGGGACTACAACTGAACAGGGATTCAACGAAGCTCAAGAACCAGCTCAACAGCTGTCAACAGATCGAACAAAGGACAGTGGCCACAATGTGCGTGAGAGCATGGTAGCTATCCACTCATCTCAAAACACGGTACCAGAGCTTAAATCAAATCACTCGACCTGCTGTTGCCAAAGCTCATGAGAGCGTGGTAGCTATCCACTCGTCTCATAGCGGCTACAGATAACCCAGCAGGGAGATGAGGAGCACGGTATTGCCGCTCGTCCTCAAAACAGCTCCTGGTACAAACAGGTTACACAGCACAACAAATGGCTAACAGATATGAACTCAACAGGAAATATGCGTGTATGCTAATGCAACAGCTTACATAAAACAACACAAAGCTTAGCAGTAAGCAACAACGACAATCCAACACACAATACACGCAATACCAGCAAGTGTACACATTTATCTATGCCAAATCCCAAAGCTGTAAACAAGCCCAAATCCGTACCTTCAGTTATGAGCTATAATTAACACAACAAAGTCCCGAGCAACTCAAATCTGCCACCTGCTTGGCCAAACAACAACAACCAAACTCAGGGACTGTAGCACAGAACTACGAACTGGGAGCTACGAGCTCCACCAGCTCTATCCTACCCTTCTAGCACAACAGACAGCTCTAAACGGAGCGTAAGGGAGGATGTAGCTCTTACCCGAAAGCACTACCTGAACGGAAAAGCAAATCCGCCGAAATGCTAACAGACTACACAAGGTAGCTCCTTTCACGATCTTCTTCCAGCTTAACTACAAGAGAAGCACAAGAAATGGAGCGACGTCGTTTAACTCTTAACAGTGTATCAGCCGTAGCGCTAAAAAGTAGATGCAACCAGCTATCTCAAGCTTTCAGCAGTAAGCTACAGTACATCCAGTCGCAAGCTACAGGTCATCCAGTCGCAAGCTACAGGTTATCCAGTCGCAAGCTACAGTACAACCAGTCGATGGTACTTGACGTTAGCGATAGAAAAACGATGTCGTTTGGATAAATGGATACGACAGCGTTTTGCCTTCACGCTAAGATTCAGTCGATGGTTTTTGCGATGATGATAACCAGCAGGTACATCTCCTAAGGGAACCAGCAGATAGCTACAGTGATCCAGTAGAAACAAGGTGAACCAGCTGTTGCGCGAAGTGTTGTGACGAAGAAAAGATAACAGCTGAGCGAACAGCTGTTGAACAAATTGTTGAAGCACATTCAGCTGTTGGAGTACAATCAACGCTCAAGATGGAAAGAATCAATGGCTGCAATTGAGTCCTGCAAATGCCTTAAATCAAGGGGACAAGATTTGTACTATTCTGGGAAATAGTACAATATACAGAGGATGGTTGCACCAATTGGGAAGAAGACAAATTGGCCTTGACAAGCGCAGAAGAGATTTGAATTTACTGTCTAACGACCATATTTGGAGAGGAGCTTTATATACAAGAAGCACTGTTGAAGAGAAGGGGATTTTGACAGATTAATTAACACAGTGCAAAATACAGAGGGAATAATATTGGAGACGAAGCAGTAGACCGCCATTAGAGAGGAGCGCATAACGAGTGTCTACTGCTGAGTCTCAATCAGCTTTTGTAGAGCATTTCCCTAGTGTGTGAGATTTAAATTTTACGAGAGTTGTGCTTACACTGTAAATCTCACACACACAGAGATTCGTTCACATTCTTGAGAGTTGAGCGATATTGTATAGTGAATGAATCTCAAACCCAATACAAAATCAGATCCCGTCCAAGCACGAAGACGTTAAACTCTTTGTCTGTAGCCTTTCTCACATAGGCGTAAAACAAGTGAGTGACAGCCGAGGGCTGGTGGAGTCTAGGAGTTCTCGCAGCTGCTGGTTGTGGGATCGGGTCTGTACATGATGTGTAGATCAAATCTTCTATTGGAACCTTCCGAGGAGGAAGAAGGGGAGACGTAGGACATTGATGTCCGAACTTCCATAAACAAATAAGCTGTGTATTGTATTTTTTATTATTTACAGTTCCGCATACACATTTTATCATTTAACACTCACGGATTTTAAGATTCCACACGCACAGTAGCTTTAACTCTTGTTTAATGGAATCTGAATGTATCGCATTTTAACTTTAGCAGATTGGAACACACGTGCACTGACTTGTTTCAGCAAATCAGATTTCACACATGTATTTGCGTGAAAACTGTTTGGGCAGTAGTTTAAAATTAGGATTCAGTTCTGGTGTTTTCCGCATGTTTTTATTACATACCAGATCTGTCTCCGGTGCTCTGTTTTAATGTTCAATAACCCGAGGTATTGCACCTCATAATAGCAGCGCAAAATTTTAATTTTTGACAGTAGCGCTTGCTAACATTAAATTTCCTAATTTTCGGTCCTAACAGAGGTATAAGAAGAGACGCCTTGGCAAAAGGAGTCCAGCGCTTCCACTCTTGCTCCAATTTGAGTCTTCTACCGCCGGCAATCGGAGAAGATAAGCTTCGGGCAACAGTAACTAGGGTATCGCGACAGAGTATGGTTACGAGAAATATTTCTGAGTGTCGGGAAATATCGCGTTCGAATGGTCAAAGTCTTCTATAAATACAACTTAAGTTTCCCAAATCTGGACTATACGCTAAACCAGCCCGCTACTACCGAATGGCGTCGCACCACAATCCAACTATACATACATGTGTCTCTCTAAATGGCGTCGCATCGCTCCTAACCAAAACACCCAGATCTGAAAGACCAGATCTGACACCAACACTGACCAGCGTTCACTGATATCCAAAACGACATCTCACTGCATTCCGGTCTAGGCAACCCGAAATCGGTCTACACCAAACTCTCGAACCAGGCCGGTTCACACAGTGCTAAAAACTTACGCAACTCAAATCTGGTTTCTCCCAAACAACGTTGCTTCGCTACCCGCGCAGGATATCAATTAACAAATTCGAAATACTTTGCGACAACCAGATTTCACCACTAGCTTTGATTACAATCAACCAGCGCTGTCAGGCCTCGTGCTCAACTCAGAGATAAACCACGCAAAACAATAGCGGAAGCAATAAAAATAATGATTAAATTTTTTGCTTTATGGCCTGACATAGAGAACATAATACAATGTTATTCAAAATATTGGTTTTACGATATCCAACAACGATACAACACAGAGTGACCCTCAATAAATAACATAGATACAATACAACATAAAGAAAATATCATATGTATCTACTACATATAACTGGGACACTCTATCCACCTCCCAGAGCACTACCAGCTGGATCTACTCCACGACCCATGGAGAAACCATGGTAACCTGAAAACGCACACAGCCAAATAAACACCAGCCCCAGAGGGACACGTGGTCAAACCACAGTACAGAGAGCAACTGAAAAACAGCAGTAAATAGCACTAGATAGAATGCGAATGCTATGCATGAGACGAGGCTACAACCGAAAGCAGAGAGCCAAAGGAATCTCAAGAAACAGCTCGACAACAATCAACAGATCACTGCAGGATAGTAGCCACGGGGTGTCTGAGCATATGGGAGATACCCCCTTGTCTCAAGACACGGTACCAGATGCACAACAATGTACTCAACCCGCTGTTGCCCAACTCATGAGATGTGGGAGCTACCCACTCCGATCATAGTGGCTAACAGATCCCAGCAGGGAGATAAGGTATACGGGAGTTACCCGCTCATCCTCCAATACAAGAATCCTGGTACACACACATCAAGATGACAAGGCACAGCTAAACAAGATCTGAATGAAACATGAATAATGCGTGTATGCAATGAACAGCTTGCAGATAACAACACAACCGAAGCAAGCAACATCAATATAGAAGCATACACAGCAGCTCGCATAATTACCCATGCCAGATTCAACGCTGTAAAACAAGATCACATACGTACCTCAGTTCTGATCTATAAATACCACAAGCGAAGTCCCGAGCAACCAAATCTGAAACCTGCTAAGCCAAACAAAATGCTAACTCAGGGACGCAAAGCACAGAACCCACCATTGGGAGCTACGAGCTCAACCAGCTCCGTCCTACCTTACGAGCTCAACAACCAGCTCTAAATAAAGCGCAAAGGTAGAATTAACACTTACCAACAAGCTACCTGAACGGCAGGACTAATTTGACGCTTATGCTAACAGACTACCGAAGGGAGATGTCTTCGTGATCCACCTCCAGCTCCTCCAAAGTCTCCAAAAGAGGTATAGGAAGAAAGGTATCGGCAAGAGGAGTCCAACGCTACCACTCTCGCTTCCGTCGGAGATGTCTATCACCAGCAATCGGAGTAGATAAGGTTCGGTGAACAGTAGCTAGTATATCACGACAGGGTAAGGTTACAAGAATATTTCTAAGTGTCGGAAAGAGATAATGGCAAGATCGAAGTCAAAGTCCTCTATATATAAACTTAAGTCTCCCAGATCTGCTAGACAACCATCGACAACTTAAGATCCAAAGCTGAACCCAACTCAGATCTGAGTATCACTCCAGATCTGGACCATACGCTAAACAGATTTGGAACTTATCCAAACGACGTCGCACCAAATACCGCTCGCTCACTAGGACACACTATCCCGCTAGCCAAGTCTGAATCACTAAATGGCATCACATGCTTCCACGCCAGAACACTCATATCTGACTCATGAAACCCGCCAAATCTGAAAGACACTGGATCGCAATGGTGTACCCCACAACACGAACCGGGACTAAGAACCGGATCAGTCCATGCACCACTAACAACGCACACATACTCAAATCTGGATCCTTGCCAAACGACAATATTTCGCTACCCGCTCGATATATTCCACCTGTGCGCCAAAAATAATGCGCGACTACCAGATCTGATTATAGGATCTGAATACAGTTGACCGACGTTGACCAACGCTCAAGTCTGATTCCTATTCCACCGAATCTCTAACTTTCCAGAGCTGCTCTAAACACCAAATTGGACCCAATAGCTTCACCAAGCATACCAGCTCAAAGCTGGCTCATCCCAGATCTGTTTGTTCTATGCTAAACCCGATTACTTAACTCAATTAATCCAATAAACTTTTGAATCTCACGTTCCTCCCCCACTAAAACAGGATTTCGTCCTCGAAATCAGGCAAAAACTCCAGAACTAAACATCCACGCTATGCACAAAGCACTCAGAAATCTCTAACAGACAACGGGACGCTACTAACCAAGAGTTCAAGACAACTGGAACAAACAAAACTAGCTACTGGAAACAAGTGCAACATCTACTCAAACAGATGTGGCCACTCTCGTTGCATTTTCTCTTCCAGCTCCCACGTAGCTTCCTCTCTACCATGTTTGCTCCACTGGACCATCACCAAAGGAATGGTCTTGTTCCTCAGCTGTTTCTCTTTTCTATCCAAGATCTGCAAGGGATACTCAACATAACTCAAAGTCCGATCTAGCTCCACTTAGTCACTCCTCAACACATGCGACGGATTTGGCTCATAATTCCTCAACATAGACACATGAAAACATCATGTAAGGAAGACAGATCTGGTGGTAACAACAACCGATAAGCCAAAGGATCAATTCTCTCAACGATCTCATACGGTCCAATAACGAGGAGCCAGTTTTCTCTTGAGACCAAATCTCATAACACTACGAAAAGGAGAAACCTTCAGGAAAACTAGATCACCAACCTGAAAATCCAAAGGTCTATGCCTCTTGTTCGCATAACAAGCTTGGCGATTGTGCAGCCTTCATTCGCTGGCGAATAAGATCCACTTGATCTCTCATCTACTGCACAAATTGTGGAGAAGACAGCTGCTTCTCCCCCACTTCTCCCCAACACACAGGTGATCTACACTTCCTGCCATACAAAGCTTAAAATGGTGCCGTACCAATCGTGACCTGATAGCTGTTATTGTAAGAAAACTCAACCAAGACAATGAATCTTGCCAGCTATCACTAAAATCCGTCACAACAGCTCTCAACATATCCTATAAAATCTGGATAGTCCTCTCAGATTGACCATCTGTATGGGCATGATACTCTATGCTCATAGCCAATCTGGTTCCCAAAGCTGTTTGCAAACTCTTCCAAAACCTGGAAGTAAACCTCGGATCACGATCTGAAAGGACAGAAATAGGCACACCATGCAATCGCACCATAAAATCTATGTACAGCTTCGCCATCTTCTTCAAAGAATACGTCATACTGTAAGGAATGAAGTGAGCAGACTTTGACAATCTATCGATAACAACCCACACAGCATCACACCCTCGACTGTAACGAGGCAAATGTGTCACAAAACCCATTGCTATGTGCTCCCAATTCCATTGGGGAATCTCCAAACTCTGCAATAGACCACCAGGTCTCATCCTCTCAGCCTTGACTTGCTGAAAATTCAGACAACGGGCTACAAACTCAGCAACATCACTCTTCAAACCTGGCCACCAGTAATGCTGCTTCAAGACATGGTACATCTTCCTTGTACCTGGATGAACACTGTGTCTACTACAGTGCGCTTCCCTCAAGATCTCCTCCTTGAAGTCGATCAGATTAGGCACAACCAACCTGCCACGAAACCTCAAACAACCATCAGACGAGACAGTGTAATCCTTTAACTGTCCAGCCCTAACCTTCAGCTTCAACTCATGAATATATGGATCTGTCCTCTGAGCTGCTCTAATACTCGCAACAATCTGTGGCTCAACTTGGAAAGAAGACACCACAACATAATCCTCACCTGGGTAAAATCGCCAACCAGTAGTGCTTAGATGCTCATGGACCTTCGAAATCTGCAACGAAGCTAGCATCGCCACTTTAGCCTTTCTGCTCAATGAATTAGCAACTACATTCACTTTCCCAGGTTGATATTGGATCTCGCAATCAAAATCCTTAAGCAGCTCTATCCATCTACGATGTCTCATGTTCAAATCTGACTGAGAAAACAGATACTGAAGGCTCTTGTGGTCTGAATACACCACAAACTGCCGCGATAGAGGTAGTGGCGCCAAATATTCAAAGAAAAAACCACTGCTGCCAATTCCAAATCATGAACTGGGTACCGAGTCTCATGCGGTTTTAACTGACGAGAGGCATACGCAATGACTCGACCATGCTGCATCAACACACAACCCAATCCATTCAAAGAAGCATCCGAACAAACAACAAAACCACCTGAACCAGACGGCAAGGCTAACACAGGCGGAGAGTTAGCTTCTCTTTGAGCAACAAAAAGATGTTCTCACACTGCTCAGTCCAAATAAACCTATTGTCTTTCTGAGTCAACTGCATCACAGGCTTAGCTATGCTAGAGAATCCCTCTATAAAACGACGATAATATCCAGCCAAACCCAAGAAACTACGAATCTCCGAAACATTCTTGGGACGCTCCCAGTTAACAACTGCCTCAACTTTACTGGGATCCACAGAAATACCTGAAGGTGAAAGGACATGACCTAGAAATACAACTTGATCTAACCAAAACTCGCACTTGGAAAACTTAGCATACAACTGTGAGTCTCGAAGTGTCTTGAGAACTAGTCTCAAATGCTCTTTGTGCTGCATCAGAGTCTTAGAGTACAAGAAGATATCATCGATAAACACAATCACAAACTGATCGATGAATTCTCTAAAGACTCGATTCATCAGGTCCATGAAAACTGCGGGGGCATTCGTCAAATCAAAAGGCATCACCAAAAACTCATAATGCATGTACCTCATACGAAATGCAGTTTTCGCAACATCTTGCTCTCGAACACGCAACTGATGGTACCCCGAACATAAATCGATCTTATAAAACACCGCTGAACCCTGAAGCTGATCAAACAAGTCATCGATCCTCGGCAAAGGGTACTTATTCTTAACTGTTGCCTTATTCAACTGCCAGTAGTCGATGCACATCCTCATCGACCCGTCCTTCTTCTTCACAAACAAGATAGGCTCTCCCAACGGGGACATGCTTGGACTAATGAAACCCTTCTCCAACAAGTCACTAAGCTGCACCTTAATCTCCCTCAACTCAGCAGGTGCTAGGCGATACGGGGCTCTCGAGATAGGAGCTGTACCAGGTACCAACTCAATGCTAAAGTCTATCTCCCTCTTCGGAGGAAAACCAGGTATCTCCTCCGGAAACACATCAGCACCTTAATCTCCCTCAACTCAGCAGGTGCTAGGCGATACGGGGCTCTCGAGATAGGAGCTGTACCAGGTACCAACTCAATGCTAAAGTCTATCTCCCTCTTCGGAGGAAAACCAGGTATCTCCTCCGGAAACACATCGGGAAAATGGCGAACAACGGGAACGTCACTAATCTTCACACACGACGAAGAAGACGCATCCAAGGCATAGATCATAAATCCAGCATTCTCCAACGACAACAGGCTAAACATCTTCATCACAGAGGCTAAAGGAATCATCGATCGGGAATCGAGACCATAGAAGTCCCACTTCTCGCCAGACTGGGGCCTAAACGCACAACGCCATGGAAAAAATCCACGGTGGCCCTAAAACTCGACAACACGTCCGTTACCACTTTGAAATCGAAATCCCACATCACTATCCTGATCAAATTCGCTAACAACACGTTCTCACCAAACCTAAGAATGTCATTTAACAAAATCTCTTGGGAGTACAGGCTCGCGCCGACAGGGGTTGCAACAGACACAAATCACTCAAAGAAGTGGTATGCAAACCATGCTCAACCACACATGCATCAGCAATAAACGAATGCGATGCTCCTGTATCAAACAATACACGCGTAGGAAATCACTCAAAGAAGTGGTATGCAAACCATGCTCAACCACACATGCATCAGCAATAAACGAATGCGATGCTCCTGTATCAAACAATACACGCGTAGGAAAATCAAAGACAAAGCAAGTACCTGCGATCACTCCTGTTGGCGTGCCCTCCGCTTGCTCCCTCGTAATGGCATTCACCTGGGCAAACTGAGGTTGTGAAAACTGTCCAAACCACGAAGGACCAGGCTGCTGGAACGGCCTATACTGAGGCTCTCCCAACCTCTGCTGCGGAGCAGGAAAAGAACAACCTCTAGACGATCCACCCGCACGACCCTGCGGTGGGGCAGCGGTGTGCTGAGATCCAGCTAAAGGACACACTCTCGCAAAGTGTCCATACTGCCCACAATTGTTACACGAACCAAAAACCCTGCACACATACACTCTATGCTGTAGGATGCTTTCCTCCACATGGCCACAAAACTCGACCTTGGAACTACTGTCGTTAGAACTACCCGAGCCAGAAGAACTAGAAGCAGACTTCTTCTTGAACTAACGACCACGATGTCTAAACCTATGGTGTCCTGACTGTTGAGATTCCTGCTGCTGGGGTGGCTGGGATGATTGCACAGACTGGGAAGGTTGCACTCCTGGAATCAGGGGACGGTTACCTTGCACCACTTGCGGCCTAACACAAGACATACGGTTCTGCAGTCCCTCCTCAATATCCATAGCCTTGTCCACCGCATCCGCATAACTCATCGGTGAACCCACCAACACCAAAGAATACAACTCCTCATTCAGTCCCTCCAAGAACTTGTTCCTCTTCGCCCTCTCTCGGCCAGAAACATGCGGAACATACGCAAGAAGAGAAGAAAATCTCCGGGCATACTCTCCCACGGACATAGTCCCCAGCACCAGGTTATCAAACTCACACTCCCTGGCGTTAACGTAGGATTCAGGGACGTACTCCTGTCGGAAGGCAGTATAGAAACTGTTCCACAAAATCCCTACACCAGTCTCCTCTAGCGCTCGAGAAGCACCTCTCTACCAACGCTCGGCACTCCTCCTCAACTGAAACGTAGCCAAACTCAACCTACGCTCGTCATCATACCTCACACGGTCAAACAACCCGGTTATGTGCTGCAACCAGGACTCCGTATCGAAACTAGACTCATCAGCGTTAAACGTCTGAGGATTCATCCGCCGAAACCTCGCCATCACCAGTTCCATGTCGTCCACACGAGCTGCCAGCTCATCAACCTCATCCTCAACCTGACCAGCACGTCTACGAAAAGGTCCACTACGCTTCACCTCCTCGTCCTGACCCTCGGGTTCCTCCTGAAACTGTCCTCTACCTCAACACCTACGTCTAGGCGGCATCTACGAAGGCACTAAGAGGGTAAGGTCACACAGCAACAATTATATCACATAATCAATAATCACATAGTCATGCACATGCAACAAGAAACACTGTGCCTAGACTCAAGTGTGATCAAAAGAAATCGAGCTTATCCCAGCTTAAGCTCTGATACCAAAAATTTCAGGCCTCGTGCAGAGATAAACCACGCAAAACAATAGCTGAAGCAATAAAAATAGTGGTTAAATTTTTCGCTTTATGGCCTGACTTAGAGAACATAATTTAAAATACAATGTTATTCAAAATATTGGTTATACGATATCCAACAACGATACAACACAGAGTGACCCTCAATCAACAACATAGATACAATACAACATAACGAAAATATCATATGTATCTACTACATATAACTGGGACACTCTATCCACCTCTCGGGGCACCCCCAGCTGGATCTACTCCACGACCCACGGAGAAACCATGGTAACCTGAAAACTCACACAGGCAAACAAACACCAGCCCAGAGGGAAACGAGGTCAAACCCCAGTAGGGAGAGCAACTGAAAAACAGCAGTTAAATAGCACTAGATAGAATGCAAATGCTATGCATGAGACGAGGCTACAACCGAAAGAAGGGAGCCAAAGGAATCTCAGGAAACAGCTCAACAACAATCAACAGATCAGTGCAGGATAGTGGCCATGGGGTGTCTGGCAGTTAAATAGCACTAGATAGAATGCAAATGCTATGCATGAGACGAGGCTACAACCGAAAGAAGGGAGCCAAAGGAATCTCAGGAAACAGCTCAACAACAATCAACAGATCAGTGCAGGATAGTGGCCATGGGGTGTCTGAGCATATGGAAGCTACCCACTCGTCTCAACACAAGGTACCAGTGTTGGGGAACAATGGTGTAGGATCCGGATCCCGCCTCCCGGGGCGCAGCGGAAAATAAAATTGCCCGGGAGACGATCAATACAATAAAATTCAAACACATTCATAGGGTGTTTCTCTTTGATTACCTTGCTGGCAACTCAGGCCTGGCTCCGACCAGTTTCGCGAGGAAACGGCACTTCACGGTAGGCGGCGGTAGATTACGTCTATCAGGTCCATGACCGGAAACGATCTCCCTCCAATTAGCCTGCACTAGAAGACTGATGGATTTTATCACCAACGGATTCTCCTCGAAAAGTTGGTCGGAGCAAGTCCGGCGAGGCGGCGGCGGCGTGCACAGGAGGCGGCGGCGGCGGCGTGCACAGGAGGCGGCGGCGGCGAGGCTTTGGAGGAGAAAGGGGGCGGCGCTTTTAGAGCTAGGGTTAGGGTTGTAATCAAGTTATGATTCTCATCATTAGTCATGAAGCCCTTAAGTCTTATTAAATAGACTTGTGATAGACTTGGACCGGCCCAACGGGCCCGGGTCCAACGAATGAACATTCGGTTCATCTCTATCACCGTGACTTCATCATAACTCCGATCGCCGATCAGATCAAACCGATCGACTCAGTTTCTAAAACTGAATACTATGATCTGAAAAACCATTTTTCAGAACCCCAGTGCAAAATGACCGTTTTTCCCCTCAACAGCGGGAAATCACGATTTGACCCCTGTTGACTTTTAGGAAGTCGCACTCCCCAAAATCCTCTTCCCATGCTCAACACATTGAGATCAGTATCCGTGCGGGAATCTCGAATCCAGTACTTGTGTGACCCTCATTGGTTCAGGGATACAGCTAGCCGTGGGCCCACAACCATTGTGGCTCCGGAATCACAATTCCGGACTTGCCCATCGGATCATGGTAAGAGCGTCTAGCAACATCGCCCCATGATCCCCTAGGTATCACTTATAGTGCCTGCAAG